>CM052884.1:8034631-8135510 GCA_028534135.1 Potos flavus
GGGGCCGCTGTGAATCCCTAAACCAACAGGCATGATTTCTGTTTATTAGGGCTCAGGTGCATTTTTCTGGGAATTGCGTGGTTGGCATTCATTAGGTATTTCCAGAGTCATCTAAGTGACCCAGAAAACCTGAAGAAACTACTCTTCTGGAGGGGCTCTCGTTTCATAATAACTTAGAGATGATTTTGATAAGTTTGTGCTTCATTTAATTACAAATTTAATTTAGAGATAGCATTAACGTGAATAGCGATTTAGGAAAGTCTTCTCCCTTACTGGTAGAAGTCCCCCTTTTTCCCGGACAGCTTCCTGAGCTACAGCCTCACTGTATGTACCATAGAACAGTGGGCAAGATTATTACCTCCACTTTTTTTCTAAACCTGACTTTAACCGAATACTTCATTTTTTAGCGTTAAAAGTAATTAGTGCTTATTGTTGAAAACTTACAAACTCAGACATCAGAAGGGGAGACTGGAGGGGCGGCTGGGTGGCTGAGTCTTTTGGGCCTCTGACTCTTGATGTGCACTCAGGTCCCGTCTCAGGGTCCTAAGTTCATGCCTTACATTGGGCTCCAGGCTGGGCATGGAGCCTACTTAAAAAAAAAAAAGGAGAATGGAAATTACTCATCAAACTACCTAAAAATAAATACTATTAACATTTGGGTCTTTTTTCTGTGTACAAATGCATAAATTTTATAACCTAAAGTTTTTATACGATGGCACAAACTATTTCATTATCTGCTTCGCGCATACAGAGCCATTCCTCCTTGTTAGTATATACTCTCTGTGGTATTTTGTCCATGTCTGAAGGCACCTGTAGAACATTAGACTGGCCCAGTATATTTCAGCAGGTTCTATCGCTGCATGCCGGTTTATTTCCATTTTATCAGCCCCTCCCAACTTCACAGTTAACACCATCGAGCTTTCTGCAGTCACTCCGCATTCTCGGGACCAATTCCTACCAATGCAATAGCGAGGTCTGGAGGTAGAAACAGTCTTGAGGCCTATTACGTAGTGGTGCGTCGTCTGGTTGTCCTCCTGGAAGGCAATTTTAACTTAGCACAAGGGCCAAGCTCGCCTGCTACCCTGCGCCTCACAGCCTCTCCAGATGCCATGTCCACATGGCTCCGTGAACCGGGCGACTTTCCACACAGCAGCCAGGGGCACCTGTTGGCGGCATCGCTGCATAGAGAAGTATTGAATTCAGTAATGCGGGGATTTTATCTGGGACAGAGTCTGTGTGGGCAGTAAGTTGTTTACCTGGCAGTAATCGAATCCAGTCCTTAGCTGGATTGCATCTGCAGGTGAGACCCACCTAAGGGAATTGCTGCAGGTGGAGTCAATAAAGCTAATTTCAGATGGAAGAAAACCTGAGCTCCCTGCTTGAAGGAGGAGGGTCCTCTGCAACCCTGGTCGTTAAGATGGAGTCGGAAGAACGCGAGAGCTGCGGGGAGCAGATTTGCTGTTCTCCGGAGTTGTCTTTTAAGCAGTGGGACTTGATTTTCCATCTCATGCCGCGTCTGGACAGAAGCCTCGCCGCAGCCCCCTTCCCTGCCCCAGAGAGGCAGGGTCCGCACGGGCCCGGGCGGATGAGGAAGCCCTGAGTAGGTAAGTGGGGGAGAACCCCAGCCGGTTACCGAAGGGAAATGTAATGAGCGCGTTTTAGCTTGGTCTGACGAGAGAAGCGGTTTCTTGCTGCACAGTCACCGAAGGAAAAGCCAGTCCCTTTCCCCTGGTTTGCTTGAGAGAAAAGTTTGTGAGATCTGGATTTATGAAACGTTTTTCAGACTTTTAACCCAATCTCCCTAGCCTGTCCCTGCTTGTGTGACAGTAGTGAGGGTCGTACTGATAGTAGTGACATTCGTGACTCTTGTTCCCCCTCCCCCCCCCGTCCTCCCGCCGTATGCTCTGTGCTCCTACCCATGGCAGAATTCCCCTCCAGTACCTAAGGGTCCCTGGGGCGTTCTCTCCTCTCCTGTCTCCCCCTCTGCGCGTCCTTGGAGTCTGCACCTCCGTCTTGGCCTCTGGTGCCTTCTGCCTCAGGCGCGGCCTCTATATATGCGAGAGGAGAAGATTGGCGCTCAGTTATTATTTGCCGAGTTTGGTCGAATGCCTCCCCCGGGTACCAAACGTTCTGTGTTCCTTGGAGCCTGTGTTGTAATAACGCCATATTGTTCCACGCAAAGGGTGTTTGCTCCTTTCTCGGTTCCGTGTCATACTTTGGGGATACCAGGACGGCTTTCTTATGCCCCCATGTCGTGCCCAGAGCCCTCCAGCAAAAAGGCTCCTTTGCTTTCTCCATGATGGCCGTCTCTCCCCCAGATATCCAGACTGCGGACGGGTCTGCGCAGTTTCTACTCACTGAGCCTGGCCCTCTCTTGCCTTTAGGTCAGCTCGGTTGCTGGAAGCCCCCCAGTCCCTCATGCTTAGACACCTGACAGACTGCCCCTCCCCTAAGTTCACATATATGCTCAGAGACGTCTTCTTTTTAAAGATATTTATCAGAGAGAGAGAGAGCACAAGCAGGGGGAGCAGCAGGCTCCTCGCCAAGCGGGGAGCCTGATGCGGGACTCAATCCCAGGACCTTGGGATCATGACCTGAGCTGAAGGCAGACGTTTAACTGACTGAGCCACCCAGGTGTCCCTGCTCAGAGCTGTGTGCACCCGGCCTCAGGCTTCCAGGCTAGGAAATAGGCAGTTTCCAGGGGAGAAAGTGGAGGCTCAGAGAAGTGAAATAATGCACCCCGGGAGTGAGCAATGATGGTTCTGAGCCTAAAACCTTTGTCCCGTGCTCTTTTTTAAATTCCTGATACTTAACTGGAGCTCAGCATCAAATAGTCCAGCACCCAGTTCTGGTGGGTTTGTGCGCTTAATATAAAAGTTCCCTGCTCAGCACCGTATACCCTTACCTGAGGCTTTAGCCGTACCCTCTCCAGCCTGCTCCTGCCCTTGAGGAAGGGTCCTTTCCAAGGGCAATCCTCAGAGTGCTGTTGAGTTTCACTGGGTAAACCCTGAAAAGTCTAACTGTAGATAATGGCTATACCTCAGAAATTACATGGAGGTTTACAAGTTTGCTGGAAAATTCTTTCTTTATTCCCTTACCACAGAACTGAGGAGACGTCTGAGAGGCCCTGTTCACTATGGAGAACTTGACATCTTTGGCTTTGGGGGGGCAGGTTGACCTGCTCCCCAAGTCTTGGCAGATGATTGCTAATAGCTTTATGTTTTGATGGAAAGTCAAAAGCTTCCCCCCCATTTGTTATGTTACTTGAACGGCATTTTGGGGCCGCCTTTGTGCTGTTGTGATTAACCCTGAGTCAGAGGGAGCAAAGAGCCACTCTGAGGGAAAACAGGACATTTATAAAAAGGATCGAAGCCCTTTAAAGGGAGAGGACAGGAAGGCCTTGAGAGCCACAGTTTTGCCTTGAAGTGACTGCTGTGTCATTGGCCACATTCAGTGCTGATTTGTCTGAGGGACTACTGGCCTGATCATAACTTAGTCACAGGCCATGTTTGTCATAGATGTGACATAGTCCATAGGGACACATCAAAAAATTGCTGATGCATTAAGCACATTCTTTATATTTTGAAATGTTTTAATGTACTTCCTTGACTTGCCTTATTTTCTTAAATTTCTCTTTCTCTGAGGAAAATTTGAACATTTCTCACTTTTCAGATTTCAGTTTTTATGAGGTTGACGTTTCCCTTAGTGTATTATTGGCTATAAATTATTGAGGTATATTAAATAAAGCTCTGCCTTCTGAGCCCCAAACACCCTATAAAATGGATGAAAATAAATGATTTAAGAAGATTCTCACTGATCTAAAGAGCCAGTTACAAAAATAATTCTAAAAGTAATGTACAGGTAAAAAATGGTCAATGTTTTAAATTTAACATTTGCCCCCAAACACTGAGCTATGCTTTTTTTCTAACTTTTCTATTGTCGAATTCTCTGGTAACCTAAAAGTAATTTTCACAAAAAGAAAAGATGTATTTAAGATTGTGTGGTAAGTTTCACTCATGAGCATACTCCGTTTTAATGTATTTAACATACTCTTGTTGTTCTTGGCCCTCTCCTGGCTGTTTTAGCTACACAGCCTTTCTGGTGAGTTCTCTCAAAAGTGTATTTGTGTGGCAGACAGACTCCAAGATGGCCCCTGGGATTCTCACCACCTGTTTTTCATGCCCTTGTATAACCGCCACCGCTTGAGTACAGGTGGGACCTATGATTTGTTTCTCACCAACATAATACAGCAAAAGTGATGGGAGATGGCTTCTACAGTTACATCACATAGGATGATAATGTCTGTCTTCCTGAGAGGCTCTCTCCCTTTCCGGCCATGCTGAAAAGGTCCGTGTGGAAGGGACTGAGAGTGACCCCCCCCCGCTGTCAGCTTAATGTCGTCTTAATTGCTACCTGTGAAACTACGTGGCAGAAGACTCGGCCAAGTTGTGCTTGGATTCCTAACCCAGAGAAACCGTAGGACAACGAATGTGTATTGTTTTGAGCCATTGGTTGAAATGTTTTTACACAACAATAGATCATTGATACATTTTGATAGGGACTTATCCCGAGACTTCAGTCCTCATAATAATTTAATAATCCATTCACTGAAGTTTTCTTGAGCATCTGCTACAATGCCAGGCTTCATGTTTGGTGCTCGAGAAACAATGAGTGAGTAAATGAGATTGTTTCTTTGAACTACGTTAGTAATAAGTATTGTGTAAGGGGCTAGAGACACAGTGACGGAAGTTATCCAGGTCTCTCCCACAAACAGGGGCAGGGAATCTAATCTGTGAATGTGAAAGATGAAGGGCAAGGTCAGGAATGGCTTTCTAGCAGCAGGGACACCGGACTATCTGAATAGTGACGGGAGATAACAAGGGAAATGTGGGAGGGATGGAGAGGTGGTGAGCACCCAGACAGGAGGGGATGGCTTTGGCGAAGGCATGCATCTAAGAAACCGCATGAAGTGTTCTAGGAGCTACAACCCACAGAGTGAGGAAATAAGAGGTGGAATCCTGGACTAAAGAAATGGGATTTGGTAAAATAGAGGATCTAGTTCACAGTATTAAGGAGCGTGGGCTTCATCCTCTAGGCAGAGGAATTTAAACAGAATGATGAGGATACAGTGTATTTCAGAGGGAGATCTCTGGCTGCCTGGGAGTCTGAATTTGAGGGGACTGGGTTGGAATCAAGCCAGTTAGGCCACTGTTGAATGCCTACACTGGAGGTGTGGTAGAATGGAGAAGCAGCATAAGCTTTAAAAGTATAGGTGAGGGGAAATCTAGTAATTTGTCACTGATTTTGGGTTGAAGGTGAGGGGCAAAGAGAGATCAAAGACAACTCCTACATTCCTAGCATGAATGGGCCGACTGTCAAATGAAGCAAAGATACAAAATAGCAGGTTTAGCATGGGGGAAGTTGGATAAATCCAGTTGGGAGCATAATGAATTTGAGTGCCTGTGGGATATCCATGGTGAAGATGCAGAGGATGTGGGAGAACACGTGGATTTTCCTGGATGACACCGTAGGGGAAGTATTGTCCTCAGAGAAGAGCCTGATTGCAATTAAAAGCTTCTGTGGAATGTTCTAGAAAATAGAGTGGGTTAGGGTGGTATGTTTTCAATGAGAAGGGGCACTGTGACAGCTTAGGGAATGAGGGACTTTTGACTAAGGTGGAATGTGTCCTTCCTCTGCAGAAGTGAGGCCACAAAGCACTGGCCTCTTCATGTGGTCCTGTGTTTATAGGATCTTCATACTGAGGAGTATGAGTCCAGATTATTGAATGGGACGCTTTGAAATGTGCTACTCTTAAATTCAGAATTTGAGTTGTCTTTCATTCTGTAGCTCTTTTGAGGAGATGGTGCAGATTGCTTTTTGTCGACCTTTGAAGGGACGGTTAAGAACAGAGTCTGGTCACCAGCCTGTTTCTACTTCTTCACACTTCTTGCACTGACTCCCCTCAGCTTAGCCACAGCTGCCTCTGTAGCCAGCTGAGTCTGGGGGTGCTCCACAGCCCTTCCCCTGACACCACTGAGAGCAGAGTGGACTCTCCTGGCCAGTAAAGACACCCTAATTTGGGGAAAGTCATTACTCACTTCTAGAGATCCAGAAAAATTAGGAATAGGGCCTTGATGAACTGAAATATGCTCCATTGGTCATCTTTTTTTCTAGTCGTGAAGCCTTGTTCTCCATTTTATTTCATTGTACATGTATGCTCTGGTCAAGCAGCTTGAAAAAGTAAGCAGGAGAATGGCCGCACAGCCGTAAAAGCAAGACAGAATTGTACTCCTCTTCCTCTGGTTGCCTAAGACATTGTGATTGATAAACTGCTACCTTGGACAGCCACTTAAATTTTCTGGGCCTCAGTTACTCTGTCTTTATACTTTGGAAACCTTAAGATAGATAACTCAACTAGGATTTCTGTAAATATTCCTCACATTGAAGACCCTTCCTGAGGCAAGGGGTCCATGGGAAAGTGTTGTGGTTATCTATCGCTGTGTAACAAACAATCCCAAGGATCAGTGGCTTAAAACAGCTATTTTAATTTTGCTCATGATTATGTAGGTCAGGAAGTCAGGAAGGATTTGGCTGGACGGTTTGTGCCTGATCGTCATGGCATTGGTTTTGGCGGCTGGACCTGGAGGATCTCCTTCCAAGATGGCGTCTTCACTTGCATATCTGATGTTTCAGTTGTCCTTGGAGTCTCTTGCTACAGGCCCACTCATCCTCCAGGGCCCCTTCTGGTGGCTTGAGCTTGTCACAGCGTGGCACTCTCATTATGATCTCTTCTAATGTGGCAGTTGGTTTCCAAGAGGCAGAATGTGGAAGCTGCCAGGCCAATTAAAGGTCTCAAGTGTAACTGGCACAGTTCCACTTCGGCCATATCCTGTTGGTCAGGGCACCACAGGGTCCCCCTCTTGATGGCACGGTCACATTGCACAAGAGCATGGGGGATGGGAGATTTTGTTGCTGCCATCTTGTAAAGTATGCTCTGCCACAGCCAGTGATTCCTTCCCATTAAATGGAGAAAAAGGTTGGTTTTAGGGATAATGTATATAAAGCACTTGGCATAATAGTAAGTGCATATGAATGATGCGTTACTAGCAATCCTATGGAAACAGAGGACAGACAGAAATGGTTAGCCAGAACCTCCTATCCTCACCAGATTCAGAATGGAGTTAGGTGCATAAGGGCATATTATAGAAGATTAAATACTGAATTGGAGATTTTCAAAACCGGTTTTAATATTTTTAAGACCAATTTTTTCATGACTTTAAAGTATGTGTCTCTAGGTTTTGTAGATTTGGGGTGCATCACTTGAATATTGGCAATTCAGAAGCCTTTTCAGATAAGATATTTAATCTGATCGTGCTGCATACTCTTTCTGGTTGAGACATCATGTTTTATGACACCGTGGTGGCTGATTCCAGGGGATAATTGAGAACCATGTCTCTCTTACAGCATTATGAACTAAATTTGGATACTTGTATTCATTTGTGTATAGTGCAGCCATTTTTATGCTAAAGACCTAATTCAAAGGAATTAGGTGTATTTCCTTTAAATTATCTATGTCTGTGTTCAGCTTATCAAGAATTTTAGTTTTAGAAGTTGCTTTAGGAAGATTCTCCCTTCTGTGAACTCATAAAAATAGTTTAAATTACTCACAGTACTACAAAGACTATGTGTTTTATATGGGGCACACACTATGGGAGACTCAGAAGGCTTCCCTTGGTCCCTGTCCAAAAAGCAAATCTCATGTTTTGGGCTGCAGATCTTCTTTTTAAAATTCCTATACATGTATTTCAATATTTGGGTTGATCATGTTGATATGTGTTTTGCATGTCATTTTCTCAGTGTCCCCTCCCCCCAGTATTTTCCCTGGACGTGCAGTTATAGTTGTTGTCATTAGTCAGTGTGACTTTTTTTTTTTTTTTTCTGGAACCGTGGAAGAGTTCACATGGTGTTGATCCTGGTAAAATGAAAGTAAATGAAGTCATATGTGAGGAAATGGTGAGTAAGTGACTGAATGAGCTTAGCAGGAATGGATGTACTTCACCAGAGGGCTCCTTATAGCCTTATAGTCTAAGTGCATTTTATTTCTAATACCTTGCCCTCCCTCCGACCTGTGTTTACCTATAATGTCAAAAGTAGGTGAACCATGGAAGTGAATATTCTAAATACAATGGAAATCTTAGATGGTGAAGGCAAGCCTCTCTGGTCATGACCACTGGCAGTGGGACCGGCATTCACAGAAGCAGGAAAGGAACAGAAGAGATCTTTTTCTGCTTTGAGATTTCCCACTTTGCATTCCCCCTCTGGGCCTGCTTGGCTGAGTGGTTTCTGGGCCACATCCGTGGGACTCCGGTCCTGCTCTGTACGCACGAAATAAATGAGCTGCACCAGAGGTAATGTATTCATTTTCTACTTCTAAGTAATTGGTGCAGCTTGTCCTAAATTTAATTTCGGCCGTGACAGTTACTACTGATCATCAGCAGACACGAAGGGACAAGCTTTGCTGTTGTGCTGTCTGACGGCTTACATCAGGACACTTAAAGCAGGGCTCTGTGTTTGTGCGTACGGGCAGCCCAAATGGGGATTCAGTTTCCCTGGATGATTTTACTTGACAAAAGCAGAGAGCCCATCCGGATGGTCTGGTCTGTAAGCACCTGGTCGGTCGCACTTGTGTCCAGCGGGTACTCGAGCCGGCAGCAGCCCGAGGAGAAGCTGCCTGCCTCCCAGTGGGTAGCCGCCAGGACCGTGGGACGCCAAGCAGCAATGGATGCATCGGTTTACACCACTGGGGTTTTTAGTGCAGGAAAATACACAAAAAATCACACTTCCTGTTAGTGATGTTGACTACATCGACAGTGTTGTGCAACCACGGCCTCCGTGTAGGTCTAGAACATTTTATTACAGCAAAGAAAGCACCATGCCCATCAGGCAGCCACCCACCCACCCATAGTTCCTCCCCCCCCAGTGCCTCACTGGGGTCTGTCTCCACAGAGTGCCTATTTCGGGTATTTCCTAGAAGTGGAGTCTACAGTACGTGGTGGTTCAGGTCTGGCTGCTTGCATTGAGTGTAACGTGTTCAACACGAGCGAGTTTTACTGGATGCCTGCCTTGTGTTAGGCCCGAGATCCGTAGTGACCGACAAAACCGACAGATTCCTGCCCTCAGGAATCTCGTGCTGGAGTGGTAGGATCAGACCAAAAATGAAGTAAATAAATAAAATGATCTTGAGCCATGCCAAGTGCTAGAGAGAAAACAAACAGGGCGCTGGACCAGAGAATAACGAAGGAGGGAGGGAGGGGGTTGCTACTTAGGAGAAAGGTCAGGGGAGATCCCGCTCAGGAGATGACATCTAGGTAGAAAATGGGAAGTTGAGAAGGAACCAGGCCTGTGAAGGGTGGGAGGAAGGAAAGTTCCGAGAGAAGGAAGAGCACACACAATAGCTCAGAGGTGGGGAAGACTCCTCCAGCCTCTGAAAGAAGGTCAGTGTGGCCGAGGCTGCAGGGACCCTGGTGAGGCAGGTGGGGCTCCAGATCTTACTCTGGAGGTGAAGCATTAGATGCAGAGAAGGACCATGAACTCACTTACCTGGTGCCATGAGGAGTGTGAGGGCAGGACTGGCCAGGGGATGCTCTGGGCCTTTCCAGCCCTGACCTGAGGTTCAGGACCAGGTCCTCCACCACAGCTGGGTGCTGTCTGCTGTTAGCTGTGAGGCAGCTCTCCAGAATCTCTGATTGGGATTCTGCTGTGTGCCTGTGGCAGGCCAGGTCCTGCCATCACTGTCAAGCCTCGTGCTCAGAAGTCTCCATCTTGAGCATGAGGTCTGAGCTTGACGATCTGAATACTCCTTGAATATGCACCGGCCTCCTCTGGAGACCACTCAGCATTAACTAATCTAGACTTGTTCTGCCGAGCTCTTGAGAAGAGCTGCATCGTTCCCAGACACCCGTTCACTTGGTGCTGTGTCGGCAGCCAGTGGGTCTGCGTGGTTCATGTGGCTTGGCTGGCGGATTCACATGTTCCATTCGGTTCCCAGGATCCGCTTCCGTCTGACTTACCAGAGGCTGGCTTTGCTAGAACTTCAAACCACTCATCATCTGTGTGCTAAGCAAGCGTGATAACCTGAGCCCTTTCTGACCCTGTAGAAAAAAGTAGAAAATCAGATTTAGTTTAAGTGAAGAGTTAAGTGATCTTTGAGAACGCCGGCATTAGCTTGAAACTGGTCCTCAGAAAACACACTCTATTACATGTGACGAGTATCTCATTTGGCTGCACGTAGAAATTAACGTGGCTACTCTGCCAGGTGTAGTCAGATGGCTTCTCATAAGAGATGGAAGTTCTTTTGGATCATGTTATCCTAGATTTAGATGGGCAGGTCTTCCAAGTGCTGAGACCGTTCTGATCGGCTGTTAGAGCTGAGATGATTTTCTGTGGGAACCCTGACTACCTTCGTCTATTAGTGGCATGGCTGGGGTGGGATGGTGGACATTGTGATGGAGTGGGGGAGGTGTAGAATTGGCAACCCCATGTCTTATTGCTCTCTCTCCCTCACAGTCACACCTGTTTTTAACCCATTCACACTCCTTGAAAGAGGTTGTGGTAGTGTACATTAGGAAATCCACTTCCTAGTGCCTTCAGGCGGCAGTCACGTGACTAGTAACATTGCTGACTTAATCTTTCCAGAGAGTCTGTTTGGAGTAAAAGAATGTCTACATTGATGCCTAGTTTTAAGTAAGTTGGCAAAAATGAATACAACAACCAAACATAAAGAAGTCTAAGCTAAGAATTATACCATGAGGTCTTTTGCTCTTGAAAATATTTTCTCATAAACTAGAAACGTGTTTACCATTTATTAAATGCTTCGAGTTGCTAAATTCTGTTGTAAATATTTGCACACATTGTCTTAATTGTCCAGTAGTGCTTTGTAGTTGGTGTGACTGCTGTCCCCATTTGGTGGGAGACCTATCTGAACCCATTCTCGAGCTCCGAATTTGAGATCAGAGGGGATAAAAGAAATGACACCTCTCTTAGGAACAAGCGTGGGGCCCAGCTCTTGGTTTCTAATGCCATTCTGCAGTGCGAGGAACCAGGGCTCCTTGGAGGAATGGCTGATTCTAGGGCTGGGGCAGGGAAGAGGAGTTGAGGCTGGAGCCTTTTGTGCCAGAAAGTAAGGAAGGGCTCAAAAAGAAGGAAAGAAAAAAAGAGCCACATTGACGGGGTTGTGTCCCAGGAGCAAACACTGGAGATACATCAGGAGCTCCCAGTGGCCAAAGCTGGAACAATTCAAGCAACAAAATAAATGAAGTAGTGCCGAATTACAACCTCAAGTACAAAATAAATATCCAGGGGACCATACCGATGCAAGTAAGATGATTGAGTAGATGAGCAGATGCAGGAGAAGAGACAAATGTCATGTGAGGTATTGCAAGTAAGTCATGTTGAAAGTCCCCCCGGAAGGATGGAACGCATACACCTCCTCCCTCCTCCAAGTGTTGGCTGCACATGGCGACTTCCTCCTGGAGGCGTGGAAAGGGAGAAGAAGCGTGACAGGGGAGAAACTTTATCAGCACCACCTCAGCCAGGTCCTGAGGTGCCCAGTGAAAACGGCACCTGCTGTCCATGGCCATCCTCCCCTAAACCCACGACACCAGTCTACTCATGAGAAAAGCACCACACTCCAGGAGAGGAAGCATCCAGCAGGGTCCGTGACCAGTCCTCTCCAAACTGCCAGCCCCGAGTCGCTGAAGGAGACCAAGAACTAAGTGTAATGTGAGTCCGAGGTGGGATTCTGGAACAGAAGAAGGACACTAGGTAGAAACTAAGGAAATCTAGATTAAAGGCAGACTTCAGTTAATGATAACGCGTTAACGTTGGTTCCTGAATTGTAACAAATGTACGCCGTGCTCATGTAAGATGTTAATGGGGAAAGTTCGTGCAGGGTGACGGGGTGTGGGGGGGGCTTTGTACTATCTTCCCAATCTAAAACTGCTTTAAAATATAAAATCTTTTGATAAAAATTATAAACAGAATACACGAGCATTTCCGTGTGATTCTTGAGAGAAGGTTGGTGGTTTGGTTCTCTCTCTTCTCATTTTCATAGGGCATCTCATGTATCCTCCAAGTGTGGGATGTAAGTGGGCATATCCTTGACAGGAATTGTCAGACTAGGAATTTTGGTAAAAGGATGTCATAGAAAGATCCCTTTGAACCCATCCAGCTTTAGAAGATGAACAGTTCAGTGGGGAAAAAATTCTGTAGGTAAGAAGTAATTCTGTGATTTCATTTCAATCTTGTAGAAGTCCACATAAAGTTACTAAGATTATTTATATACAGAAATATATTTGTTTTCTGTAATAGTTGTGGTAAGGGATCTTAAGATTTGCTTCCTGTCCTTTCTGTCTGGCTGCACTAATTACATAAGGCTTTGCCCATCACACTGCATTAGTTTATCTCCCCTGCATCCGTGTAGGACAGAGGAAAAGAGGCAAAGGCCAACTGTTTTGCTAAGGTCACTCAGGACTAAAACCTGACCGCAGGCATCTCAATCCCTATTTCTGTGCTTTGCTCACCGTGAACTCATTGGCTGACTTTCACATGACACACACCTTTCATCAGCTTTGCCATCCCAGTGCTGACCTCTCTTTTCCTTCAGGATTTCAGAAGATAGGTCCTTCTGTGAGAACGAGGCCTGGGAGGCCCCCGGGCTCCTCTTTCCCTCCAGGCAGAGTGAGACAGAGGACTGTAGCCTCTTGCACAAGGAGTCCGCTGCCCTGTCTCTGTGCTGCTTTCTTCCCACTAGATTGTGAGCTCCTTCTCTCTCCTGCTTCGTGTAGTCTCACACGTGGAAGGTGGTCAGTAAATGGAATTGGGCTAAGTGATGGAGCATGGTGCGGCCGCGTGGCCGAGTGCCTGTACTGAAGGCAAATACTTGTTCTCCAGCCTTCTTCCTGTTAGATCTTCCAAAGAATCTCAGCAGTAGGGAGCTCAGGGCTTCCTCCACGGATGTGAGTGTCCTAGGAAGGAAGGAAGTGTGGCAGGACCGGAAAAGAGCACAAGCAATTACTTTTGTGGTCTCAAAATTTGCAAACTGCGGTACCGATCAAGCAGCCTTTGCCGCCGCTGCCCCTTTGGCAGACTGGCTCCTTGCATCGGCTTTGTGATTCACAGGATCGCATCAGAGGACATTGGTGTCCGATTCCATGAATGGGAACAGAGTTTTCATTTGACTCACGCATATCATCACTGTTACTATGTCACCTGGCATTTGAGATTGTGACACAAATGCCTCACTAGCTCCATCACTTGTAACAAATACTGCAATTAGCTCCATTCTCCTTTTGGCCTCAGTGAGTTCATAATCCCTTCGGTTATCATCTAAAGCCAAATTGTGTTCTACAAAACATGTGCCCCCTGATATGTTACAAATGGCTCCATTAAAAAAAGACTCCTGGAGTCAAATAAGCTTGGCGAATGTGTGTTAAATAAAGTTAAAAGGCTTGCTTTACTGAGAGACCTCCGAGAACCCTTACATTATAATGTTAATGGAGAGGGTAACCTCCCGGAAGGGCATTTGTGCACCAAAACTTGCTTGGACGCAGGCTTATTGGTATGGCGGCCACGGTGGTTAGCAGCCCCGGCTTCAGAGCCCTAGGCATCTGGATTATGGAACTTTGGGAGAGTTCTCATGGAAATTAAGTGAAATAATTGTGTGTAAAATCATTGGCGCTGCACCTGGCACATGGGTATCCTTATTACTAAATGGTAGTTGCTGGTAATATTATTAATATTTTGGAGAAATAGAGTTCGGAGTTCTGCAAAACCCCATTCTGGAAATGGTGATCTGTACTCCTGTTGGTCAGACATTTGGTCCCGTCTCACAAATGAGGCCCAGGAGTAAATTCCCGTGGTTTGCTGTGCAGTGTAATAGGTCTGATGTGTCCTAGTCCTCTACCCCTTGTGTAAATGCCAGTGGCACAGAAGACCACTCACTTACTGTGAGTGTCGGGAACATTATGCCAAAAGGGTCTCCTTTCTACACCTGGCCCCTGTGACTGTTGTAGGGACATTATGGCTGGAAAATCTGAGATTTTGGTGATTAGGTCCTACAAGTAGTAGCTCAGCTCTTCAGTTGTCTTGTTATGGCTCTCGGATCTTATCCAAGCACCCCTGAAACTTCGAGTACCGGGCAGCCCTGTCCTGTCAAGAAAGCATCCTGTATGGCTCATCAGTGGCCAGAAGGGGGTCTCCAGCTTCCCCTGATGGTTATCCTTCGTTTATTTGTGACTAATATTTGTACTGCTTTAGCAGATGTCCTGGCACATGGTACTTCATTTGTATTCATTAATTAATTCAGTTATTGATTCTCAAATATTTAATAATTGCTTCCTGTGTTATGGGTATGTGGAAGGAGGCAAAGATGAGTAATGGGGGGCCTCATCTCCACAGCCTTCGAGTCCCCCTGTGGAGGGTGCCCTAAGTGTAAAGAATCCAAGAACAGGGGAAGCAGGTGTCCTGAGGAAGGACAGAGAGGTCTTCAGGGAGGAGGTTGCATTCAAACCTAAGCAGAGAAGTCTTCAAGGTAGAGCAGAAATTTGACATGTGGCTAATGAGGGAGATTGGGACCTTAAAGTTGTCTGGTGTGATGCAGAGGCAGTGGGGGAGGGGGGGAGGAAGGGCAAGTTCGGAGCGACAGGATGTGCACTTGCAAGGGTAGGCTGGAGAAGACCATGATGAACCATCTATGACAAGGAGCTGAACCTGTGACAGGATTCCATTTCTTTCAATCAGGAGAAGGACCCAGAAGGGACCAAAGTGAACTCAGGGAGACCAGTTAAAGGAGAAGAGTCATTCAGGACTGGGCTGGGTGCAGGATGGGGTGTATTTCTGTTTTGGGGAAAGGGGCATGCTTGAGTTTCACAGAAGTCAAGGATCACTGTTGCGAGCCGACAAAGAGGGATTTACGAGGCAGTGGCCTAGGAGATGGGGATGTGAGAAGATGTGTAAGCAAGAATTGACAGAACATGGTGACCATTTACGTTGGCATGGGAAGGAGGGGGGAGGGACATCCAGGATGACTCTGAGGTTTCTGGCTTTGATGTTTGGAGGAGCATGAGGCCATTGGCTGAGACCAGGGATGCGGTGGCCAGAGAGAAAAGCCGTGTGTCCCGTGGGGGTCTGTTGGGTCTGGGGTGTCTGTGACGGATTCAGGAGGGAAGTGCAGAGACAGCCCTCACACTCCCAGAGGCTCTGGGTTGGAGACACGGATGCTTCAGCCCGTCTGGGAGGGGGAAGGCCCATGAGGAGAGGGTGGCGCAGGCCAGCTGTGAGGGGGCAGTGAGGGTCATCGGCAGGGTGAGCGAGGTGCCAGCGCACTGTCTGTCACTAAGTGTGCCCCGGGTTAGATGACAGATGGTATGTCGTGCTTGACGGAACCCTAGGAAAGTCTGCTTCTGCGGGTAGAGACGGGCCCTGAGAATAAGTAGTCCGAGAGGCTACCATAACCAGCAGAGGAGTGGAGGAAAAAGCCCCTTTGCAGTGCTTCGGGCATTAAATCGAGGATAAAGAAGCATCCCTCCTGCAAGAAGTGTGCCTGCGAGGAAAAGGCGGCCCAGGGAGCTGGTGCAGGGCCTGGAGGCACGGAGACATGAGGATTTTAGTGGATGGGGGTGGGGAGGGGGAGCCGGGCAGCAGACAGAGATCGTTCAGAGAGGGGGATAGAGGATGAGCAATAATGAGACCCCCGGGGGGGACAGGAGGAGACCAAGGGCCCAGATGGGAGAAGGAAGCCTTAAAGGGTACGGTTCGTAATCAGAGGAACTGTGGGAAGGAGGGAGGGATGCAAATAAACTTGGAGGTAGTTGGGAAAAGGGCCTGAAAACTGGTAAAATCTGCTCCGTGCCCTCTGTTTTTACCATGAAGGGAGAGATGAGGGTATTTGCTGAGAGAGGGGAGAGGAGGGAGGAGCTGGGTGCTTGAGAAGGTGCTAAGAGTTCGGATAACCGGCGAAGGGTGCTGACCGAATGCCTCCCTCATGGGAATATTTTTGGGGTGTGCTGGAACCAAAAACTACAAAGTGGTCTCTGGTCCGGTCCACATCATTCAGGTTTCCTGGCTGACCCTGAGCTCGAGGGGCCACCCGGACACGTGGGCATTGGACCTATTCTGGGGACAGGCAGGCCGCGTGTGTTCCAAGGAGGAGGGTGTGAGGAATTAAGTTGGAAGGTGACTGAGCCCTAAGTTGGGGGATAGTGAAGTTGGAGGGGCTATTTGATTAGAAGAAAAAGGACAGGCAGAGGGATGCAGTCCCGGCAGGTGGCAGGAGTTGGGATGGCTGGAACAGGAAAAGAGAGGGAATAGTCACAGATTGTGTTGGATATCAGAGTATATGAATTGAAGACAGCAGAGGTGAAATGCTTCCCAGTGGTAACGTAACCCAAGATGTAGCCATAGGAATTTGGGGTTTTGTTGAATGAATAACATGGTATTCTGTGGGTTTGAGCAGCCTTTCCAGATGACTTTGGCATTTGTTACTGCTGGTAGGCATTGTACCGAGAACCTGGATCTTTTTGTGGCTGGTCTGGTTATAATACCTTGCTGGTGGTAGGAAAACGGCTGAACTAAGTTTTTATTTGTAACTCTTATTAATTTAAAAGAATTTTGAATTTTTTTCTTTTTTTGATGATTTTCATTGGTAGTTAGTATCTGTCATTAAAAATCATCACTGATAATGAAGTTCTTGCAGAAGTTGTCACTAGCAGCTTTGTTGGATTTTGTCGTTTTGACCAATGGTTGCATTCATTTTGATTAAACTTACTAATAAAGACTAGCATGGACGACTAAATTAGGGGTATTTCTTTTGGGGGAAGGCAAAGGGCATTGCCATATTTAAAATTAAAAAATTAAATTTTTAACCAAAATTTTTTAACCAAAAAAGTTAAAAATAACCAATGAAATATTAGTCTCAGATGAGTGTATTATAGTGGAATTCAGCAAGTGGTTATTTTTCATTGCCTGTCCATTCATTTTGCAATGTCAACATCCTGGACAATGAAGACAGAGCAATTCATAGAGACTTTGTAATGGTTCTGGGGAAGAGTGGAGCCAAAAAAAAAAAAAAAAAAGGAATCTGGACTCGTTTTGTTGAGTTAGCATATTTGATCACATAGATTCCTCAGGCAGTGTAGGAGGATCACATTTTGAGACCACCCTCATTTAGTGCGCGTTTATTATACTACTTGAAATATAATTTATGTCTTGATTTACAAGTGTGCTGACTCTGCACACTTCACACCTTTCCCAGCTGGGCTGCTGTGTTGCCAGAGTCATCTCTCCTTATTGTCTTGCTAAAGTAAACTTTCTTCCATGGGTTTTGGACCAGTAATCATGATTTCTAAATGTTTTACATTACTTACTGCCTTGTTTTTAGGCTATGACTTTTTTCTTCAGCTGAGTATAAATACATCTCTACAGATAAAGAAAAATGGCCTCTTTTTTTTTCCCCCCAAAAAACACAACTCCTTTACACTGGGTCCAACTGAAAAAACTCAAAAGGGTAAGACAGGGAGTCTGTAGAAAGTTATCTCCAAAACTTTAGCTTAGAAGACATTTTCACTTCTCCTAAATAGCAGGAATGCCTCTGTCAAGATGTGGCTTTCTTTACCCCTCTCTCGAAGTCACTCCGCCTTCTGGCGCCCTTAGAGTATTTTTAGCCCAGCCTTAGACATCCTGGAAGGTGTTCTTCAATTTTTTAAATTGTAAGGTTTTTTTTTATGTTAATTTTGTTATTTTAAAAGTTTTGCAAACTTTTTTAATGTCCTGGGGCCATATGGAAGCATCTTATTCCAATTTAAGCTAATGAGAAAAGAACCTTTTACAAAACATTTAAATACACACAGCACATTTCAGAACCCCCCCCCACCCTGCGTTGGATGTGGCGGTGGGAATGTGCATGTGTCAGTGAGGAACACACCTGCCATTCGTTCACTTCATTTGCAATGCCCATGGAAGGGAAGTTGCAGAAGGAGATCTGAAACACTCACCTGTAATTTGAATTTTGGAAATGTTCTTACAGAATATCTACATCTGATATTTATGAGTCTTTAAGTGGCAATGCCTAGCTGTTTTCTGAGTGGGAGTTGATTTCTGCTGTTGAGTAAATAGTAGGTGTTGGAGAAGCATTTGTAATGAGATTGGGAAGGAGAAACATGCCAGAGCAGAAGTAATCATAGTATTTTACAAGAGAGCACCTTGACTCAGGTGAGTTATCTTAAAAATCCTTTTTGGTGATTCTTCTGGGTCCTTTTCTGCTGGTTTTTTCTTTTCTTTTTTTTTTTTTTTTTTTTTTTTTGAGCTTGGTGATATAAGGTCCTTATTTTTCCTGCATACCGAGGGCATGACATGAAACACATGAAGAAGAAATCGTAGATTTGGGGCGATCAGGGTCACCCGCGGCAGCCGTGATGCCGAACAAGTATGGCATACCTCTAGAACACGTGACTGGAATCCTCTGTGCTGTGCCCGGTACCCCTGGACCTGTGTGACCTGGGTGGGGTGTGGAAGCACGCCCGGGGAAACAGTCCTTTCTTCAGCTTGCCCTCCACAGCGGCGCCGACCTAAAGCAACGTGTGTCATCTCTGAGTTACGCCTCAAATAAAAATCTTGGGTCTCATTGGGAAAAGGAAAATAGTCTAGGACAGCCCGGTCCATAGAACTTTCTGCAGTGAGGGACACGTTCTCTCTCTCTGCTGTCTAGTACAGTAGCTGCTGGCCACGCGGGGCTGCCGAGCACTTGGAAGAGGGCCAGTGCGGCCAGGAGGAGCTGCATTTGTAACCTCACGAAATGTAATGAGCTTACCTTGAAATAGAATCGCCGGTGTGGCTAATGGCTGCTGGGCTGGGTCACAGGCATCTGAGAAGAGAGCAGCCTCCTGAATTCCTGACTCCCTCTACGCTCCGGTTCCCACCCCATCTGTGACTGTCAACCCTCTTGCTTAGGCTGTCTCCTCACACGTTTCTAAGGGTGGGAACAGTCTGTGTGAGGAAGCTTGCCTGTCTCCCTGCCGGATCTGCGCCTCCATCGCTCGACTCCCTCCTGAACAGTCACATTGCTTAGCCATCCTTGGAGCTCCCTAGTGATTTCCTTGGTCGAGTGCAGAAGGCAAGCCTTGAGATGGATGGTTCTCGAGTCACTAGTTAGGGGTCTTTAGGGTAAAGCTCTCAACTTGTCTTGGCTCCCGCTACAAGTAAGAGACTGAAAAGGGACAAATTGGAAGAACATCATAAGGTCCTAAGTGGGTCTTGGTCAAGTCAATGGGGATTAAAGGAAATGTCATGCGGTAGTGATAAGAACAACTTTATCAGGCATCAAATATGAACACTGGCTAGATGACCTTGAGTAACCCCTATAAGCTTTTCAGAAAGCTGGTTTCTACTACATAAAAGGGGGTAATAACTTTTGCTGGCTTGTGTGGTTAGGAATAACAAATGAAAGGATATAAATTGCAAAATGCTGTTTAAATGCTTATCGGCATCATTGGACAATAGTCCATACTTTCAACTGTTTTCTTTGTGTGCATCCAGTTGGACTCTACTCAAGTAAAAAGGAAGCTAAAATGAAAAAAAAAAAAAATGAACATACTAAAGGGCATATCTAGGACAATGAAAATCTTACTGTTGACTCAGAAAGAACCCTGATGTCCAGTGGGCAAAGGCTCCCTAGTCCTCTTTTGCACTGATTTGTACCTACCTAGCGGGCCTGGGCTCCAGCACGGTAGTCCTGGGGTAGAATCGGCAAACTCCGTGTCTCTGGTCAGAAAGCCACTGCAGAGAGACTCGGCCTTGAGGGGAGAAGGAAGGGCCATTTGCCGTCCACAGTTTGCAGACTGAGCTCTCCTCCTCGCCCTCAGCAGCAAGCCCTGAAAAAACACATATGCCCACCCTTTCGTGGTTCCAGTTTTTACTCTGCAAGTTGTGAAAATTGGCTGGCTGTTCTCCCGCCGATTTCCCTGGGAACGCGGCCTTGGGCCCTGTAGGCCCGGAGCAGCACACTCAGTTTGTTGCCCTGAGAAGGAAAAACTAAAGGAGCGGAGGGCACGGGCTCTCTCTCTCCACGCAGGTAAATGGGCGTTTCCTGGGTGTAGGCATGAAGAACAAAAGAGTTAAGTGAATTTTTCTTTTCTTTGACTCCTCAGTCCCAAACCGTGTCTTCTCGGATCAGCCTGTTGACTCTGCATGTGCATGGAGGGGATACCATGTCAAGGGAAACATTTCTAGGTGCATTTTCTTCCACAGAAGAAGATAGCAAATTTGTTTCTAGCATTTCCAGCAATTCTGTTCAGCCGGATTGAAACAGATACATCATTTTGTTACCTCTTGCTGCATCCTGTTCATGCTACCTTCTGTATATATTTGTACCTATACTCTTGATTAGGTACCAAAGGAGGCTGAAACGTTGGCGTAGGTTGAGCAGAAAAGAATAGGAAAGGTTTCTATTTTGTTACAAAAATATGATTCATTCTGACTGTGAATATAACTCCACTTAAGTATCTGACCTCAAAATGTTTTAAGATTTAATTATTATGCATGTTTCAACACAGGATCCTGACTCACGAATAAATAACTCTGACTCATTCATTCAAGAAATACATTGAGCCGCTCTTGGGCCAGGTACTAGGGACCCCAGGATCTATCACACACAGTCCCTTCTTTCTAGGAGCCTACAGTTTGGTGGAGGAGGCAAACTTACAGGCGAATGGTGACAAGTCAGCACGATTAACACCGTAATAAAGGTTTGAAGATACAGTTGTGATGTTGCAGAGGGAGAAATGCTGATTTTTCTAGGACTTGGCCAGCAAAAGGTTCACCTGGGAGATGGCATTTTATTTTGGTTCAGAGACACTAGGTCAGCAAAGAAGGGAGGCAGAGAAGTTCTCCTCTTTATTCTTCCAGAGGGATCGGAGTCTTTTCTTGTGTCCCAGAGACAGATGCCAAATTGATTTGCCAGATACAGAGTGAATTTTAGCTTCTCTGCCAGGCTTTTTGATTTATTCTTTATCTAATTAATGTGAAAATTAAGAGACTCTGAAAAACTGTGGACCCCCGCATGGTTTTCAAGGTATTTTCGGAATGTGATTATCTGTTTCATAATAAAATCAGTGACAATTTTTAAAAAAATTAAGCCTGTGTTTGCTGAATGTCGGAGCACGGCACTCTAGCACCTTCAGCTGAATAGGGCAGTCTGTCCATCTGTTTCACAGATGCTAAGACCACTGGTTTGACGATTTCTCCAGACACTTTCCATCACTGGGAAGACGTGGCCCCTGGGCTTTGACAGAACTATTTCAAGATTGGTCTATTGGAGAAATGAGCTCCTGCTTCAGAGTCCTTTTTTCTTTTGAAGGAATGGCCTTCGTTCTTTGGGAGACTTTGCCCACAGGTATAAAGGCATAAAGTCCCACGAATAATCAGTCTGTTATAATTTAGGTACCAAGTCTTCAAGGATAATGCTAGAGATTCAGATTCTGAAATTGTACAGAGAACAGGCTCAGCTATCTGATTGTGTTTCTGAAAAAGAGAAGTGATTTGGGGTTGAGTAGGGCATGTGGGACTGTAGACTGTCATTGTTTCACTATCATCCATGTATGGGATAATGAAAGAGAGGCTGGCAGAAGCTGATACGCCCTATTGAGTTGGTAATATATGGTGTGATTTTCAAGTGCCCACTACAGAAATGTGCTTTACTGATCATTTGAAAGAGGTCTCTCAGGTAAGTGTATATATTTCCCCAAAGCCTGAAATGTCCTTAAGGAAATATTGTTTTGTGATTAAAATTTAGGTTCGCAAAGTAAAAATACACCATCTTCCATCTAAGTTACATACAGGTTGTCAAATCAGACACATAAAACCCTGTAAATTAAATTCTCTGAAAGTCTCTCTCTCTCTTTCTCTCTCTCTCTCTTTCTCTCTCTTTCTCTTTCTCTCTCTCTCTCTCTTTTTTTAACTTAGGGGGGAAAAAGACCTGTCAGTCAAGTTTGATGGGGGTGGTATTCATGTGCAGCATCGCTTTTGTATATAAGAGCAAGCATCTGTCCAATTGAGCATCTAATTGGTAATCATGGATTATTAAGTTAATTGTTTGAATGGAGGCTATAACTGATATAATTTCTAAAGCTCTAGATCTATAACAGTATTTTTATAGTGACAAGGGGGAAAGAGACATGGCTGTGCCTGTAAATTGCCAAAACATTGGATCGTATAGATAGAATCATAAATGGAGTTGTATTAGTGCTGGCTTGGAGGGTCCCTAAGTGCCGAGTCATTGTGTATTTAGTTGCCAAGGTAAATGTAAGTCATTAAGGGAACAGAGTGAAGTGGCTTCTGCTGTGCTATTTTCCACTTTGTTTTGCATATTGCTTGGATCCAGAACAACATGATTGGCATTTGAGCGAAGATAAGCAGTGTACATGGGCTTTAAAAAAAAAAAAAAAAAAAAACCAAAACAGTTACTGTCTTGCAATAATAATTTTTTTATGTTTATTTAGCCTTTACATTTTATAAATATGCTATTTCACATGTCACATATGCCATTTCACTTAATGCTCCCAACACTCCAAGGTAGTGATTTCGCCTCCAGCAACCGATCAGGGGTTGGGAGTTAATCCTGGGAAAGATTGGGAGTGCCTATAAAAGGAGAGACTTTGTTCCCCAGTGGCATGCCTGCTTAACCTGAGTGTTCCCCCCTCTGTCTCTAGAGCTGCCAGACCAGGGCAAAGAGGACATGTGGAGAGATGATGGCGGGGGTTGGGGGGTGTCTGTGGGGAAAGACGTCTGAGACAGCCTCCCATCTTCCATCATGAGGCCTCAGTTCCCAGGAAACATGGAGGAGGGATCCCACCTCTGCTTGCAGGTCCAGGAGTTCGACATGAGCCACAGATGGTGGGAGCTACAGTCTTGTTGGTCTGCACTGTGGTGGGCAAAGAGGCACTCCCTTCCCGCGAATGCTCTGTGAGGTCTCTGGTTAGGGGTCTGCCAGAAGATGTACCCCAACTCAGGAGGCATCAGAGACGTTTCTTTAAAAGATTTTATTTATTTGAGAGAGAAAGAGAAAGACCAGGGGGAGGGGCAGCAGGAGAAGGAGACTCCCCACTGAGCAGGGAGCCCAACAGGCGCTTGATCCCAGGACTCCGGGAACATGACCTGAGCCGAAGGAAGACACTTAACTGAGTGACCCAGGCACCCCAGACTTTTTTTTTTTTTCTCTTTAAGACAAAATCTCTTCCAAGGGTTTTTTGGTGGTGGTGGTTTGTTGTTTTTAATGGACTGAAAACAATAAACTCCCATGGAGGCTTTACTCTGCCTACTTGCAGTGATACTGAATTTGTACATAATTTATATGTCACATACATACATACACGTGTGTATGTATATGTAAATATATATATCCTGTGTGCACGTGAATTGAAATCTGTATTAAGATTATCTTTTAATTTGTATGTCTGATAATCCTATTTAGAGTATAAGCACATCAAAAACTCTGATTGCTTTTTCTTTTTTTGTATTATTCTCTTACTTGGTCCAGCCTTGGACTATAGGCTTGGTAAATTTTATTAAAAGACCAGTTGGTACTTCATCTTGACAAAGGCGAATCATTAATGGAAAATCAAGAAGGCATTGTTGGAAGAAAAGACAGACCAAGATCTATATACATTGTTACTGTATACTCTTAAGGCTACTTAGTATTTAAATTGGAAAAGCCCTGGTTATACATTTTTGATATGCCCACAGACTTGAATGTGTATCTCCTGAGATGAAGATTGGATTTTGAGCAAATATTTTGAACAATAATTTAATATAAAGCCGTGGTAGTCTTATTGTAAAACCACAGGGCTTAGTGGAAATTTTGGTTGTGTCACCATAGATACCAAATCTAATTTGATTACTCTTGTGAATAGTTGCTAACTATAATCTGATATTGACTGTTACTTTTCGTCAGCTGGAAGTAGTCTGCTAATTGAGCTGGAGCCAAGCCAGAGAAATCTTTCAAAGGAGTAGTTTTATGTACAGCAGTGTTAATAAGCAATTCAATGAAATCTTTTATAAAAGCAACAAAGGCAAGAAGGGTCTGGACACGGTGAGCATGCCTGACATGTCATACAAAGGAACAAGAGACAATACTGGATCATGTCGGTCACTCAAACCTAGTTTGGCAAGGTCGAATAAGAATAGCTTAATGTATTCAGCAGCAATGAGTATCCTTATTTGCTTAACAACCCTGTCAAAAGCAACCCTCTACCTCCCTGGAGTTGAGTAAATGAGCAAGGTGCCTCTTGTGCTCTCAGATTATGGCCATCTATAGTCATGCGAGGAGGGCATTTTTGGCTGCTGGATTTTTCAGTCCCAATTAAAGTTACATCAGATATCTTTACTCCGAAGAGCGGTTTTTCAAAGAGACAATGATATCTTTGTCTGTCAGCACTTAGGCGCTGTGTAGATAGACGGATGATCCCAAAACACAGCATGTTTTTTTTTCTTGAGGAAATTGAAGCATAGATCAAATTGTTAAGCCAATGATTTGTACTTGTTTAGCTTAGCCAGCCTTTGCTACTGGCGACGCTACAAATGTGCTTAGATTCTATCCTTTCCTAGTTTATTGATGACGAGATGGAATTTGAGATAATTTTCACCACTAGCCAAGGGGCACGCAGTTAGTATCAGGATGTGGCAATGGAAAGTCTTGGGCTTCGGTCTTTCCAGTTTTAGGGAGAGAATGAGAGGTAAGTATAATACTACTTGCAGCAAAAAGTTTCCAAAATGTTGCTTTGTTGGCCCACGGTGATCAGTATACCATACTCCCAGAAGAAGGTGCATGTGGGTCATTGAATTTAGATGAATCATTTACTTGTCTACCTTGTCGCACGTAGTGAAGATGCCATATGGAGAGCATTTGACACGTAAATAGTAGCTATTGTCACTTGAAATGCTTTCCTGTGTATTTGGCATGGTGCTGCCTAGTTGCATGGTTCCTCACACTTACTGTGCCTGTGAGGACCCCGGGAATCTCGTTAAAATTTAGATTCTGCAAGTCAGAAGTGGAGCATGAGGTTCTGCAGTTCTCAGATGCTTCTAGGCAGTGTGGCCCTGGTGGACTGAGTAGAAGGGGTCTAGCCTGTGGCCATTCCTTGAGATCAGCAAGAGATTTCCTCCGAGATGGGGTGTAGTGTATTAATTGGGGCTACAGCAGAGTCGCCAGCCCAGAGGAGCTCACAGCTGACCTTGATTTCAGTGAAACAGTGCAGGGCCAGCTGAAAGAACTCGGAATCAGACATTTTAAGAGAAACGGTGAGAAGTTGGAGAGGGAATAGAAATGCAAAGAAAGGCTCCAAGGCAAGGAAACGCCTCTCTCCGGGAGAGATGAGCATAATTGGAAACGGTTCCTCTTAAGTGAGAACAAATCATTATAAAAAGATCTTGATTGGAAAAACCCAGAAGATGTAGTGTCTGAATCCCCATGGTTTCCTCCACCAGGGTGCCCTTAGAATGAGTCAAGCTGGGTGCCAGGGAGTGTGATTTAATGAGGTGCTCACTCTTAGGTACCCACCCTGGACTCACACTGCCCTGAGGTTGAGTGCCTCCTTCAATTTGGGGCCCTAAGCAACTTGACTCTCCTCACTGTAGTGCTGGCTGTGTTCTTTATATCGATGGTACCTAGAGCAGTCAGGTGGAAAGGGACCTCACTCGTCATCAACCTATTTTACAGATGTAGAAACTGAGCCCCAGGTTATGTAATTTGTTCATTGTAATTAATAGTGTATTATATAATATTTTATAAATTCTAAAATGTCCATTTCCCCCCACATTTTAACACCTGCCTGTGGAATCAGTTGACTTAAATTGGTGGCTACTGACCACTGTGTCATAGTTCAATTGACAATTTTATTCTTTCTTAGTGGTACAGAAAACAATAATGATGGATCTTAGAATTGATGGGTTCTCATGCACCATGACATACGGTAATAGAGAACTGGCCTCCTGCCCCTGCCCCCCATCTTCAGTACTCCTCTGCTGAGCACCTTGTGATGCACATACCCTGACGTTGACCGGGCTCTCCTATCCCGACGTCCACACCGTTACCTCGATGCTCTTAGAGGCAGCTTAGCAAAGTAGTTAAGAGCATGGGCTCTAGAAGCAGACTTTTTTACCATGTAACATGGACAACTTCTGTCCATTGAACTTAGCGCTCTGTAACATGAGGACGGTGGGAGTGTTAACAGGCTGAGAGCGTCCTTGTGAGAGTGAAGAGGATTCATCCATTCCCACCAGTTGGAACACTCGTGGCACATAGTGTGCACTCAGTAAGCGTGTGGTTGTTTGTGATGACGGTCTCCCCGACGGAGTGACCCTGGGACCCTGCGCTGTCTGCGCAGGTGGTCCCCCCGGCACCCTGTGTGGATGTAACCGTGGTGAGAGGCTGTAGAACCACGGACAGGATTCTGGGTATCCGTGTGAGTTGGTACTTAGGTTCATTACCAAGGGAAACTACAGAATTTCCCTCATAAAGTTATTCAAAGTGTATCTGGACAGAGATCTGTGCCGACCAATGCAGTTGGTGGCCTGTCTGCAGGGCTGCGGCCGAACTCCGTGACAGTTCTGTGATGTCCCGTCAGGGGCGACCTGTTATTTTGTTGGTACTAATACTGCAAAGCCAGGGAGTTGTTACAGGGCGGAGTCTGCTAGATCAGGTGAGGCATGGTCACGGGGTGCTGTCCTTCCCCTGTGGGCAGCTCTCCCACTGTCCTTCAGACTGGTTTTGTCCTCTGACTGCCCAGTACAGTCGTCTTGAATGGAAAGGACATGGACAACGTTCCTGTAGTTCATACGTATCCTTAAGAGGCACCCCCTTTCTTTCACCTCTTCTGTCCATTGTGTCCCTGTGGATTAGGAACCTGGCCTTTCAGAAACCACCTCTCTTCACCCAGCAGGACACCGTTTCTCCGACCCAACTCCCAGAGCACTTTGCAGCCATCCTAGAACATTTATTACCGTCTGCATTGCATTGTTTTCTGTGTTTACTTGCTGTGTCTCTGGCTTCGTTATGACAGCGCTTGGAGCAAGGAGCTTGGCTTCCTCCTCTTGTCCGTCTGCAGCTCCCGGCATTAACCCTTTATCGTTCTTAGGAGGACTTCATCGAGTGGCTACTTTTTGGGCTTTCTGAATACAGCCGGGATAGATTTATTTCTCCCCGCTCGCATAAGCCGTGTAGCTAGATGATAGCTCGTCTGAGGTTATGCCAGCCTCCCCAGTTGCCTGCCTTCGAAAACCTGGACAAGCTCTTTCTCACAGTTGAGTAACTTATATCTAACGTCTGTAAGCTGCATTATGCAGCAGTAATAGGAACGACGGTACACCTTGATAGATGATAATAGAGGAGTTCAGACAGATAAGTTTCTAACAGCGGATTCCATTTAACAGACTCACATCGCACTGACAACTGTCACCATGAGACAATCTGTTTCGTCAGTAGGGGGTTACAGGAGCCCCGAAGGGCCCTTGGCCCTGCCCGGCTAACAGATCACAGCACCTGAATTCTCGTTTTTCAGAATTGACAAAGTAGGGAGCACTTTCGGTGAACATTTCGTGACGAACACTCTACAAGGCCCCTCTGACTTCCTGCTCATCTTCAGGTAACATTTCCCAAGCGTATGACTCACCAGGCTGGCTAAATACACATTCCGCGGATCAGCGACATAGGCCGTGAAGGTTGGAGCAGTCAGTACTTAAGATCGAGCAGCTATTTCTCTTTGAAATAGAATCAAAGTTCAGATTCTCAAGAATGTATCTTGCTTCCAAGTTCTTATTAATGTCCTTAAGGAAGACAGTGTTAATGATTCATTGTCACCGAGACACTTTACTTTTTATATATCTCTTTCCCGCCAGAAAGTATGAGGGACACACGCCCATTCAGAAGGATACTTCGCCTCAACTCAGGGTGAAAGGGACTGTTTCTAGCTTGGAAAGTTGTGAAGAGGTGTGCACAGAGGAGCAGATTGGGAAAGCTGGATTGCCAGCTTCCAGGAGAATCTTTAGTAGGTAACTCAAAATAGTAACATTTGAAGTGTTAAATTTTTAGACTATCGATCATAACTCCAACACAATGGAAGAAAAGTAAGTAAGATTTTTATGGTAGAATATTTGAATAGCTTCCCTTGAATTCCCAGGGGTGATTATAGGTCGACTAAAGTCCACTTTGTAGCGACACAGGGTGTATAAATAACTAAAACAACAACCTTGCAGATTAGCCCAAGTCCACAGGCATATTTTTTATTTTTTCTGAGACCATGGAAGCATCTATTTTTCTAAAACTTCAACAAATACAAATTTTAACCAAGAAGAAAGCACGTAATTATATTCCAGTCATTCTTTCTTCAGATGGTTGTTCTTAAACAGAATCCACTAAGCGCATCACCGGTAGTACATAGAAGAAGCTGAGAGACTCATTTTCTTAGAGGTTAGAGGACTTTTTTTTATCAATCCTTTGCAACCGGAGCTGGGCAGGTCACAGGTGCGTCTGCCTCCCGGTCTGTCTCTGTTCACGTCACTACGTCCGCAGCGTTCGGGTTCCGAGCCAGCGGTGGGAAGAGCAGGAGGCCGGAGAGCCTAAAGTGCACGCCACACGTGACCCGGGCTGACTTTGGTTTTGGCTTTTTCAGGTAAAGTGAACTTTTAGATTCCCAATTCTCCGTCTGCTCTGATTCAGAGTTGTTACAGATCTTAGCAGTTCTGTGACTCAGTCCCATTTTGTCTGACCCTTTCCGACGTTAGCACACGACAGTGACCCTGGAAATGTCCTGCCTGCGGCCAGGCAGCTGACTTAAGGGGGCAGACCCCCTGTTCACCAGAGCTCTTGAACTTGGCCACTAGGGTGGGTGAGGAGGAGGCAGGAACAGCTCTCAATTTGTTCTTGATCACTTAATGGGCTTTCTGGCGTAGCTGGATTTATGGTCATTGCGAAATGGATTTGTACACGTATGTCTGTGCATGGCTCTTTCAGCAGAAAGCCTTACTCCTACTTTGAGGTGCTTGCTCTCTGCACCTGCCACTGACACGGGCACTGCGGAGGTCAGAGGACATGGCGTCTTCTTAGCTGCTGACGTGGCCGTGTAGCCTCACCACGACTCTAGCCAGCCGGGGAGTACTTCGTCCCGTTCGCTTCTCAAGTGTCCTAGCAATCGCCTTCTCTGCCATTTGAGAAGAAAACTTCCCTTTAACCACTTTAACAAATGGTGACTTTTCTCCCCTGTTGCAACTACTTTAGCAAAATAAACGGTTCCGGGGGAGCTCCACACACTGAAGAATCAGAGTTTAGTGTGAGTCTGGGGCTGGTGTGTTTGAGGTTGCTTCATCAGAAGTGAACACAGAGACTGAAGGGGAGATAGAGCATGGGCTTTAAACACAAACAGTAAGTAGGGGCGCCTGGGTGGCTCAGTGGGTTAAGCATCTGCCTTCGGCTCAGGTCATGTTCTCAGGGTCCTGGGATCGAGCCCCGCATCGGGCTCTCTGCTCAGCAGGGAGTCTGCCTCTCCCTCTGCCTGCCGCTTCCCCTGCTGTGCTCTCTCGGTCTCTGACAAATAAATAAATAAAATTCTGAAAAACAGACAAACACAAACAGTGGGTAGATCGAAGTCCTGTCCTGAACTCCAGATCCTAGACAAATGAGCAGATAGCAAGGGAGTGATACTCATCCTCAGCGGCAGGTGGGTGAGAAGATGGGAACTAGGACAGCAAGAGTGAATCAGTCAGATTTTACCATCATTGGGGAAGTTGGTGGATGTTGTGTTTTGGACTAAGACGGCTGGAATTGGGGCCAGTGTGTATGAAACATGCACAATTTACAAAGCAGTAGAGAAATCCGAATGTGCCGGATCTAGGTATTTCATTAACACCACACTTTTGGCTTAACAATGCATTGCGTTGTGGGTTCTTCTCTTGAAAGTTTAAAAAATAAGAGTTGGGTTAGTTTTGCTTTTTTTTTTTTTTTAATTAGTGCATAAAAGTGATTAACTAGATTTAAATTTATTAAATGAGCAAGCATGGTTCGAGACCGTGACCGGCAGTGAGCACTGTCCTCTCCCCGCTGATGGTGGGCTGGCACGTGATTCCGCTGGTGGCAGAACCGGCTTGTGGGCAGAGTTGGAAAAGTGAAAGTAATTGTGGGTTGAGGAGAGAAAACATAATATTTCATAAAAAAGCAGTGGGGGCAGCATTTCTGAAAGGGGGGGATGAAGATACCTAACAGAGATAATCATAACATGAAAAAGATATTTTTTTTCAAAGGAAGAAGATAATGCTTGCTGTTTTGATTAATTGAGCCCAAAAAAGCCTAACCAAGGATTCATGCATTTTTCTTCCCCAAAGCAACTTGCAGGGTTCTTGTCCCTAAGGCTTTCTTATTGTACAAAAAAAAAAATAAAGAAATGGATTTTTCAGCACATCCAAAGTACTTATGCAGATTGATGAAAAAGAACATCTTTAGAATGTATGGGGGTTCATGGGCCTTGAGTCATTGGAGTTTTTCTAGCTGTCTGTGAGTTGTGTTGTTTCCCATTGTTTTTGTTTCATAATCTCAATAAGTAGTTTTGAGAAAATAGTTTTTAGCTATTTTCTCTGAGCTCATTTGTATTACATTATGCTATGGACTATTACTTGATAAATTCAAAGACCTCAACAGGAAAAAACATTGTTGATTGCATGTTTTAGTTAACATTCGTGATGATTTCGCCTTGCGTGGATTATTACTTAGAGTATTACTGGCTCATATTAATGGGATCAAGACTAATACATCTTCTGTAAAGGAGAAGTTTTGCATCACTGAACAATAAAGCAAGACAGCACAGTTTGTGGAAAAGAAGATTTAGAACCACACAGCACATTATTTCACTTTCTGCAACATAATTTGTAATGAAATGCAATGAATGAACTCTTGAACGTGTAGGGGACGTGTGAAACATGAAGGCCAAGGAAGCGGTGGATGGGGATAATTATCCAGATGTTTCCCCCTCGTCCTTCCTGACACCAGTGCAGTGGTCTGTTGCCACAGTGTGGGTCACACAGCTACCCGATCTGGGAACATGTTGGGCAAAGTCGAGTCTGCATTTTTTACTTGGGAGTTAGGTCTACAAAGCCCTAGATCCTAGCTCTTACATAGTAGAGGGACTGGGGAAAAGGAAGTGATAAAAACCTTCTGAATTAAACTTAGAAGAAATAATGGGAACTTGCATGGAAACTTAAATTATACCCAAAGCGTGACTCCCCAAAAGTCAACACTTCTATGCGTAGTGATCCGATGTTCTGTTTTGACTGTGATTCATTTTTTTTGCTTGGCAAATGCTCCCTGAGCATCATCATGGGTCAGGTATTGTTCTGGGCACTTGGGATACATCAGAAAGAACAGAGATTCCTTCTCTTGAGCTCCCATTCTAGGGGGGATTGAAGTAGATGATAGAGAGTAAACATAAGAAACAAAATTACACAGCATGGTAGACAAGGCTCATGACAGTGGAGAGAGTGTAGAGCAGATCAGCATGATTTGGAGCGTGTGTAGGGTGGGCAGTGTTGGGTAGTTGTCACAAGTTTGATGTCCAGAAGATCCAGGCCATCTAAGGGAACCCCCCCCCCCATACACACCACGTAGAGTAAGTCTGTTGTAACATAGAAGCTAACCGTTCCTTAACAAGGTTAAGCAGCTGCCCCAGATCCAACTGGTAAGACAGACTCATTCACCCTAAAACATTTGCATCCTTTACCCCACAGCCTCCCAGCTCAGGGCCCTCCCTGGTCCCATTTCAGTTGCTTTCTGTCGGGCGTATCTTTGGCCCAAATGGTTTATTTCAGGATGGTGTAGTGCGGGTGTTTTAGTGGACTTGTGCTTTCTCGAGGCCACTCAGGGTTCCTGGGCCAGAGCACAGCTCATTGCTGCAGTTATATCCTCAGGAAGAGCTCTCATAATAACTGGATATTAGACATGCCTGAGAGGATAAGGAGGCTGAAGTGCAAATGTTAGGGGGAAGGAAGTAGGTTAGAAGGCATAGCTGTAGGAGAGGCGATGGGAGATAATCATTCAGCAAGATCGCGTCCATGCTTGGTACTGAGGACTGTAAATAAGGCATGAATCAGAAAATACTGGAACATGAATGATTAGAGCCGCTGGTTCTTTCCAGTGCACAGTAATATCTCATTCAGTCCTCGAGTCTGAGGAAATAGGTTTCTGCTCCCCATTTCACAGAAAAGTAGAGGTGGCTTGCCTTGCTCACAATTGAAGTGGGAGGAGGATTCTTGCCTAGGCTGTCTAGCTAGAGAGGCTCCTTTCCAGTACCTCGTGGAGAAAGAAATTAGAAAAGGGGAAAGAAACAGAAGCGAGAAAGAAAAACACAGCGATGAGTATCCTCTGGTATCCTCCAGTGATTGATTCTTGAATAAAAAAATGGAGTTCTGATTAAAGAAGTATTGATAAGGATATAGCACCATTTATTTCTACCCCTGTCTAAAGCCTTCTGGAACAACCGTCCCCTCATGAGAAACTCACTCACAATTCTCAGGTTGTCTTTGATGGTATTTTTGTAGCTGTAGCTTGTGGACATCAATAGCTAACTTTTATTAATCACATATGATTTGCCTTACATTAATTCATTGAAACATAGCAGGTGGCTGTGAGGTCAAGTGGAAGAGACTTGGTTCAAATCCAGTAAGTTTTTAACCAGAATGCCACGCTGGGGGAGCCTGGGTGGCGCGGTCGATGAAGCGTCCGACTCTGGGTTTGGGTTCCGGTCGTGATCTCAGGGTCATGGGATCGAGCCCCACGTGGGGCTTTGTGCTGTGGAGTCTGCTTCATATTCTCTCTCTCTCTCTGCCCTCCTGCTCATGGTCTCTGTCTCTCTCTCAAACCAATGAATCTTTAAAAAAAAAAAAAAAGAAAACCATGCTGCTCCTCAAATGAAAGACGAGTGGGTAATAAAAAAAAATTGTGCCGAGCGCTTTGCCAGGAATCAAATCATCACCACCGCCTGTGAGGCAGGTGCTTTTGTTATTATTATGATTTCACTCTACAGATGAAGAAACTGAGCCACAGGGATGTAAAACTAATATACCCAGTGGCACACTGCTTCCAAGTAGTGGACTCGGGATTAGATCCAGGCAGATCGGAGTCCGTTTCCAAGTAAAATGACAATTATATTAAAGTCTGTTTATGGTCTTTAAATTCTAAAGGTAGTTACCTGGTGGAGGTACTTGGAGGGTCAGGAAAGTCTGACCATCTCCCTCCCCTCTCTGCCTGCCTGCCTGTTTGTTGGGGCGAGGGGGGGGGTGGGCATAAAATGAAGACACTGTGGTCTAGGTGGAAAAATGCTTTTCATCTTAGACAAATCCATGATTGCTCTTGGCTACTGGAAGAAAGGAGTGAGATTACACACCAGGTCTTGTGACTGTCACCAGGGATTCCCTGTCTTTGTTCAGCAGCGGGAGCTGGCAGGTTCACAGTGTGGTTCTCAAACGAGGTTCCCCCAAGATACTAGTCCTAAAAGGCTAAATGCTAAAACCAACAACCACCTTAACTCGGCAGAAAGTGACTCTATGGATAGAAGGGGCTCATTTAAGTTCTGTATTATAAATTCTTCCCAAGCCCTCGGCGCCTGGCTTGTTAATGAGTGACAACATAGATGAACAGCAAACACAAAGTACTTAGAAAGTACCTGGTCCACTCCAGTCGTCTTTTTGTAGACGCCAGGGATGCGGTTTTCTCTCGCGTCCATCATACATGTCAGCATGATTTGGTGCTGCTCAAGGAACGCCCTGCCTTCCCCACGGAGGCCCTTCATTCGAGCTGCAGTCACGGGGCAGTGTGGAAAACCCATCATGCGCTGTCTGCTGTCATGCCTTTTCTGTCTGGCGTCCAGTTCGGTGCAGAGAAGGCCCACTCAGGGGAAGCTTGTTTCAGAGAGAAAGAGAAAAAGCGGTCAATGGGCTACGGAGAATCTTAGCTCTTTCATTGCACCAAGTGGAACAGGAAAACGTTTTTCTCCCTTTTATTCTGAAACTGAGTTCCCGTCCTGGTCCCCGTCCCCGTCCCTCCCCACTACCCTGTGGCTGTTGTGCAGCTCCGTGCTGAAGGCTCTGCGGCCTGAGATTGATGGTCTTATGGAGCACAGCTGGGGAGAGAGTCTTTATTCCTGAGCCTTTGGAAGGCTTCCCTTTGAAAGCTGAAAAACGCCCAGTCTCTTTTCTCTAGGTAGGAATGCTAGCGGCCGACCTCTATGGAAGTGAGGCACGCTCGCTCAGCATCTGCCCAGCACAATCAGGTACACAGAGTCATTCCGTCTCTGACGGGAGGGAATGCTTCACAGTCTTTTACTTAAAAGCAAATAAGCAGATGGACTGGAGTAAATAGGCGATTGTAAAGGACGCCCTGCAGGTGGGCGGCGGCGCTGGGGAATGGCCTCCCCACCTCCGTGGGCCATAAAGTCGTGCGGTTCTGCCACGGGTCCTCCTCCCTCCACAGCCCTCCTGGCCAATGGGAAACTGCCTTGTGCTGTGCGGCTCTGCAGGGAATTCTCCCCCACACACCCCCAAACGCACCTGCAGGCTGCTGCAGTTGCTGGGGCTTAAGAAGAGATAAAGCAGTCATCGCAGATAAGTACTGTCATGCTCCTTCAGACACAGAGAGAAAAACAGACCCCTCCTTAGGCAGTTAGAGCAACAGCTTGAGAAACAAAGAGGGACAATGGATGATGGGAGAGACTAATGCTTCAGCTGCTGACCATTTGGCTGGTAGCTAGCGGTGGACCTATTGGGTAGCTTGAACAAGGACAACATCAAGGGCAAAAAAAGGCTAAATGGATTTGGGTGTTAGAGTCAGGAGAGAAGTCCCACCATTTGGCACCGTTTTTGATCAGAGACGGAACTCAGAACCGAGATAGGTCGGCTGATATCATTGTAGGGATGATGGAGATTGCATATTGGTATCTCCAGCTTTGGGTGCTGTACAAACCTCCACACCCTGGGCTGCTTCATCCTCAGAGCCTGACTACATAGTCCCCTCCATCTTCCTTATTGTCAAAGAGAGGAGTGGCTCTCCTTGGCTGTGCTTCTGCGATCTTCACGCACACAGGACCGGGCTCTCACCCCCATTTGTGCACATCCTGTTCCTCCCATGGTAACGGGTTCTTGGAGGCCCCCATTTAGGTGACATTCCTGTGTTTCACGAGCAATTAGGGCCCGTGACTCACTGGACGGCTCCTTTCAGCCCTGACCCCACCATGCCCAGGGCCTATGGGTTGGATGCAAGCAGGTCAGCAAGGGTGTCTGGGCCATTTGAACTGGAATAAAGGGACAGCAGATATTTTTTGTTGGCTCTGAAACAACTCCGCTGTCTGAGATCTAGTCTGTTCTAAATCATGTGGACAAGAACATCTAGTGCACTTTCTAAATAAAGAGACACGTGAAGGGAAATCTTTAGTATTAAATTATGTTTGTAGGCAGAAAGCCGTAGCTATATTTTTATACAGTGTTTTTATAGAAAAAGAAAATAGTATCTAGTTTTTGAATTATTAAATAACATAAACTTTTTTTTAATGAAATGCATTTTATATTCTCTTCTTTGAGCTGCTAGGTCGCTTTCAGTAAATGGGACCTTTGAGATTTTGCAGTTAAGATTTCTTGATAACCTTGAGCACAGAAAGAGACTCAACTCTGATTACTTAGCTGAGGTCTTATCAAAACCCAATAATTTTCTAAAGGGAATGTGATTGAAGAATAGTCTAGCTGATCCATCATAAATTAGTATTTGCTGAGTACTTGTGATGGATTTGTGCTATGTCATTGATCTCCCCCCAGGCAAAGCTCATGACTACGTTCCCAGCGTTTGCTTTTCTCTTGGTACCATCCTCGGATTGAGCACTTATCTGGCTATGATACAGTTTTTGTGTTTGTATGTTTACCTTGCCCACAGACTGAGTATCTTAGATGAGGGATCATCTCACGTTAGGGAATCGATGAGGTTAGCCTTCTGGGAGGGTGCCCATGCTTGAGAAGTAGACCATCTGGGTTCACAATCTGCCTTGCCACTTACTGTGTGACCCTGAGGAAATAACTGTAATCTGTCTGTGCCTCAGTTTCTTTATCTGTAGAATGGATAATGATAACTATTTCTAAAAAGTCTGTTGTAATTGAATTAAATTAAAAAACCTGTTGTAAAGCTTAAATGATGCAAATGAAGTACCTCGTAGAATGTATGACTTGGGGTAAATATTAGGTGTTTTTATATATGGATTATTGCTCTTAGATCCATAGGAATTTAGAGGCAGACCGGTCGGGCTCGGAAGGAGTGGGCAGGGAGGTCTGGAAGCAGCTCTGGCGATGGCCAGCCTGACTTGAGGAAGTATGCCAGGCGGCAGAGCAGAGCATGGGCTGGCTCGGGGCTGGCCGCTGGCCGGGAGAGGAGTGGACACTCCGCCCGGCACCCGCAGCATCACGGGTGTGAGCGGAGTCTCGGGCAGTGGGGTAACGAGGTGGGGATGGATTTGAGGTGCTTTTCTCAAATAGAATTGACAAAACGTGTCATCAGTCAGAAGTGGGGCATGGGGACAGTGAGGGATGGACACCAGGGCGGGGCAGGGGGCCAGGGTGGCAGGGCTCCTCTCTAGGAAGCGGAATAAAGGGGGAAGAACCCGTGTAGAGAAGGGGGCTGGTGCGTCCGGTCCGGTGAGCGTGCACGCAGGAGCGTGTGTTGTGCTCGGGTGAACGTGCAGGTGGATAAACAGCATTGCCTGCTGCAGCTCGGCTCAGAGGTCAGGGCCGGGGCGATGGGTAGTCTTCTGCTTGCCGGAGGCATGGGTGCAAGTGAGCAGAGAAACGAGGGAGGGTGAGAAGGGACTAGGGCTCAGGAAGGCTCCCAAGGGTCAAGTGCAGTAGGCTGAACCAGCACGTCAGGCAATGGAATATGAGACTGGGAAGGGTGCAGTTAAGCATCCTTTGGTTGGTTGGTTTGATTTTTTATCAAGAAACGTTCAAACTTACTCCAAGTGGAGTAACGCCACAGACCACCATATACCCATGACCCACATTCAACAATTACCAAGATTCTGCCCTGCTTACTTTGTCTGCCCTTGTCATTTGCCTGAAGTACTTGAAGCGAATCTCAGACATCTTGTCGTTTTGCCACTACGTACTTTATTTTAGTAGTCATCTCTAAAAAGACTGACATTTTCCTACATAGGGACCATGCCACAGTCACATCGGACGTTAACCACGTTCCTGCATCTCATCTACCCTCCAGTCCTCATGCGCATTTCTGTCTCAGATCTGTCTTTTTACAGCTACTGTATTCTTTTTTTAATTCAAGATCCCAGCAAGGCTCCCGTGTTACATTTGGTTGGTATGCCTCGTACCCTCTTTCCCTATAAAGCAGACCCCTGCTTTTTGTTTTTCATGCCATTGATTTGCTGAGCTTCTTATGCCTATCCTTTAAGGAAACCCCACTTACCTCTTTGCTTTCTTAGAGTGTTACTTAACTTTGGTGAATGTTTATAAGATACAGGTTTGGCAGGGCGGTGGGGGCGTGGGTGGGGCTGAGTCGGTCTGAGAGTGCAGCGGGAGCCAGGATCAAGGGAGAGGTTGTGCCCCTTCTGGAGAGAGGGGCGATGGCTGGGGAGAGCTTCCTGTGGCTCTCTGCTTCTGTGTCCCAGAGAAAGTCATTCCCTGTCACCAGAACATCTACAATGATGGATATTTTCCTGTAAGCACGATGAGTTCATGTGTGTGCACACACACATATGTAAAATGCTGCATTTTGGTGTCCGTACACCCCATATTTTGGTGGCCTTGGGGAGAAAATGCTCGTTTGACAGGAGGTTTGCATTCCAGTCTGGACACTGGGACCAGCTTGTCTGGGATTCTGAGCACGTTCCCTGTGCACTCTTGAGTATTCGTTTCCTGATCTCTAAAAATGTGGCCATTGGACCAGATCAGCCCTCAGGTCCCTTCCGGCTCTGTGCTTTTGCGGAATTCGTAAACACATGGTTTGATTTTCTAGCAGTTTCTGTACTCCCTCCTCCAGACTCGCAGTGGATCTCTGCTTAACTGACCACACAGATTTACAAACTCCTGGGTTTGGGGTTCAAAGCCCTCAGCCCACGCCTGTACCTTACCTTGCATTCTGCTGTCTTATTTCTTTGGCCATTCTAACGTGGTTGACAGAGAGATTGACTACCCCCAGACAGATAAGCCCCACACGACTCTCCTCCAGGCTCTGCTTACAACACATCTTCTACCTGGAAGGCCCTCACCTGTCTCTCCTGTCACAGCTTTGGTTCAAAGCACAGCCCGCTCCCCGTGATCTCCCTTCCATGCTGGATCCTGCTTGCCGTTTGTTGAGCCCCTGCCCTATTCGAACCTAGGGGTTGACAAATATATCTAATGGCCCAAGAGCCCATCCTGCAAGGCGTAGGACTTCTGACCCCCATTTTACATGGGATCGAATTGAGCCTGATGGGTTACAAAATTTGCTGGAGATCACACTGCTAGGAAGCCTCCGAGCTGGGATTTCAGCATGCTCCATGAGTCCAAATCTCCGGTTCCTTCTCTCCCTCCATGCTGCAAGCCCCAGGGCATGTAAGTCTTTCTAATGCCGTTATCTCATGTTGTTTTGTGCTTTAGTGCATTCAGCATACTTTCTGGCAGGCCCACGTACAAATGTTAACTCATCTGAGGGCAGGTTCTGTGTCTTACCGGTTGTATTCTGTCCAGGACTTCACTGAGAGATGGGACGCGGAGTAGAAATTCGATAAATGTTTGTTGAGTTGAAGCAAAATGAATAGAGTCACCAGCTAATATAAAGAGTGATAATCAAATTAGGAGTCAACCGATATTTTCTCCTGTTGGCTGAGCGTTCTGGGTGCCTGTCAGATGACTGCCAGTTTCACTGGGAGCTGTTAGCATATCAACTTGTCATTTATTGAAACTGGCTAAGGGATGAATTGGACTTGTTTTTACTCTTTGTCCTAAGGCTAGGAGCTGTGTTTTTTTGAGAACACATTTTAGAATAGCTGTTAGTGAAAACAATTCAGTTGTTTGTTAAAGGACAGGAGGCATTTATGTCAAAATAAATTTACTTGTTTTTTATGGACATTTGTTTTGACATAAATACCTAAAATCACAGTAGGATCACGATTGTCATCAAGATGCATTTACAATGAACTTGTGTAAGCTTCTGCATTAAGTGCACAAGTATTAAGTGTACAACAAAGAAAACTAGATCGAGGCTTCATTTCTTTCCTATCTCAATATTTCAGAGGGCTGAAGCATCTTCTACAAAGTGCCAAGGCTTTTCATCTTTAGACATAATTGATGAAAGTATTTCTTAAGCAAATCAACGAGAGAGAAGATTTCTGAAATTTATACAGTGTCATGAAATTTATGATACGGAATTTATTCAACAAATTCATTTCGTAAACACTGGGCATGCACTAAGTGGAAGCTATTGTTTTAGCTTCCAGGGATGTGGCAGTGAGCAGTACAAGATGGCTGGGCCCATCAAGCTTCATTCTAGTGGAGGGGACATGTAACAATAAGTAAACAAATCAATGAGAAAGGTCATCTCAGATACGGTGATCAGGGCCGTGAATAAACTACAAGAGGCTACTAAGATAGGAAACGGTTTGCAGGGGTGAGGAAGGCGAGGCTGGTCAGGTGAGGCTTCCCTAAAAAGGTGACATTGGACTTGAGATCAGAATAATAACAGCCATTTCAAGAATTGGTGGAGAACAAAGGGACTGGCGTGAGAGGGAACATAGTGTGTTCCCATTTGAGTGAGTTGGTTGGGTTTGAAGGGCTCGTGAGAATTTTGAGAATTTCGTGAGAATTTCAAGAAGGGCTCATGAGAATATCGAGAAGATAGGTTGGGCGTACAGCTGAGCCTGGGAATCAGGAACATGGGAGAATGATGATGGAGGAGACAAAGACTGGACAGTCTTCAGGTTCAGGGATCATTAAAACCACTGCACAGGACCATTGCTTAGAAGAATGGTTATGGAAGTTGCTTCTCTTCCCTGGCACGTCCCCCCACAATGCTAAGTGCCAGTGAAACGTACCTCCAAGCCCGTTACAGAGAGAAACTCATTGAATCCTCCAATTGACATTAGAAGGATGACACCATTATTTCCCCCCCGTTTGCAGGGAAGAAAACCAAGGCCCAGAGACATTAATTTTCCCAAGATCACACTTATTTTGTGGAGCTTGGAGGCAAACCTAGGTAGCTTGGTTTTGGAGTCCATGATCTTAACTATGATATTATGCTGCTTCATGGACTGTCCATCAAGAGAGAATAAAGAAGACCTTGAAGAAATCTGGGGAGAGGACTAGCGAGCACACCAAAGATGGGAGGATGTTGAGTAAAGTGATAGATCTGTCGTCTGCTGAGCAGTGGGTGGGGCGCCCCAATCTGAATTGCGTCTCTTGAGTTCACCTGCTGTCCTGTCACATTCACCATAGGCTTTCCTGGACCAGTAGCTAGAATACATTACTTCTGTTTAAAGTAACTTCTTCAGCTGACTCACAGAGCAATGTGAATGAGCAAACAAACCAGAAAGGACAAAAGGAGTTGAAAAAAATGAGCAACAGAAGCAGCAGCAAACGGCCACCAAACCCCCATCAGCAAAGAGGAAAGCACTAGGTTCGCCGACTGGTCATAGGATGCTTGCTTGAAGTGATTTCAATTTTTAGGGGACAGGCTATTTGAAGTCCTGTCCATGGAAGAATCCCACCTTCTCGTCACCAGCCTCTCAGCCAGGATTTCGCCTGTTGTGCCTGGTGGAGGCCACCCAGCAGTGCCTCTCCTGGCATTTCAGGCTCGAGACTCAGCCTGGGGGTTGCCACGGCAACTCTAACCCAGTTTTCCCAGAATGCTCCTGAACTACCCATCCCAGTCTTTGACCCTGCTTCCAGGTAATAAAAGAGAATGCGTTAAAAAGAGATCACTTCCTCCTCTTCAGTCTCCCTCTCTTTGTCCCAAGAAGGAACATGATTGTATTCAAATTAGTAGGATCCAGCTTATTTGTACCTGGAGGAGTGAACCTACACTTCCTTGGGAGATTTAAGGACAGATCTACCAGATTTGCCTTTGACCTGGAAAGAGCTCAGTATAATTGCTCTTCCTCTGCCTTGGCGTACTTACCTACTTCCAGAGTATTCCTTGGTGACCATCCCAGAGTTCCTATGGTCTCCCCTGTGTGGCAGTGCCAGGAGGTTTGAATAATTATTAAAAGCTTTAAAATGAGATATGAAAGAGCCAGCAGATTCTTCCATAATGGCTCGAATTCCCACATTGGCTGTTCGCACCACTAAAGGTGTGACCTTGTTTTTAATAGCATCGTTATTTTCCTTGGTTACTTTCAGACTGCACTTCTTTCCATATTTAACTGTGGTCCTCTATGATTTCTTCTAAATGACGGTTGTGCCGGTGTATTGCTCCTTCATTATAAATCCTAGTGTTAACACTTTCTTCTGTTTCCTCCCCATTTTTTGCTGATTATTTAATTTCCCCATTCTTTTTTGCCCGCCTTTATGCTCATTCAGCGACCACTTTTCTTTTATCTCCTTATGTATGAAAAAAAGTAAGATTCTTTGGAAGAAAACATGATCAAAACTTGATAAATAATTCTAATAACTAGGTAACGATAGTTAACACCTTCAAGTGCTACAGCGTGTCAGGAGCGTTAGTGTATTAACTCATTTCGGGACCACAGTCTACTCTTTGACGTTGCTTTTCTTGTTGGGAAACTGAGGCCCAGGCATTATAGAACTTCATAAATTTGGATTTGCTGTTTCCTAGCACATGCTTCCTAAATAGTTTGTATTATTTTATAACACGAATAAGCTCCTCTTCTTTTTTAAAGATTTTATTTATAGGGGGTGCCTGGGTGGCTCAGTGGGTTAAGACCTCTGCCTTCGGCTCAGGTCATGATCTCAGGGTCCTGGGATCGAGCCCCGCATCGGGCTCTCTGCTCGGCAGGGAGCCTGCTTCCCCCTCTCTCTCTGCCTGCCTCTCTGCCTACTTGTGATCTCTCTCTCTCTCTCTCTCTCTCTCTGTTGAATAAATAAATAAAAATAAAAAATAAAAAAAAGATTTTATTTATATATTTGAGGGAGAGGAGAAGCAGACTCCTTGCTGAGCAGGGAGCCTGACCAGGTGGGGCTTGATCCCAGGACCCCTGGGATCATGACCTGAGCTGAAGGCAAATGCTTAACTGACCGAGCCACCCAGGTGTCCCACAAATTAGCTCATTTTCAAACACCGAGCATTTGTTTTGTTTGTACACTTTAGCCTATTTACATAGTGTTCGGTTAGTCCTTTCTACACATTGATTAAGAGCACTGGTATGTTTGTTTTTATTTCCCCGTAAGTAGAGATTTGCACCCTGATAAAAACGAAGGGACACATGGGTATTTCCTAATTCTGCAAACTCTTTATTTGTTCAGAAGACTGTAATAAACTCCACCTTTGTAAAATGTCAGGAATAATAATTGCACTTTTTTAGTCATGTGAAAAAGTTCCTTAGGGACTTAGGGAATATTCCTTAGGGAATATTATTCCCTCTGTACTTAATTTCTCAAGAGGATTTTTCCTCCCCCCCCCCCCGAAACATAAATTACAAATGCAATAGGGATTGTCCTCGAGAAAAAATTGGAACTTAGACTCCCCAGGAGGACTCATCTGGGCACACACATTCCCCCACAGAAGCACGCACGTGGTGTTGGAAGCACGGTTGACCGATAAGAGCCACAAAGGAGGTTGGGTCATTTCAGTCCCTATGAAACTTGGAGTCACATTTGCTGCAGACAGTGAGGTGAGACCCGGACACCTTGCGTCAGACCTTTTCTGGCCCACACACTCGTCTGGTGTGCTCCTCGGCTGGCGTGGAGACTGTCGCGGGGGTGTTAATCCCAGCCACCGTCAGCTTGGAAGCCGTGAACGGGATGACTGGCTCACGGGCATGTTGATAAACCTTCTGGGCTTCCCCAGGATCACCCAGCCATCTGTGTCTCTCTGCAACTTGGTATTTACTTATTTACTTCGAATGCTTAAAAAAAATTTTAAAAAGAACTGAAGAGTGTCAGCACGAACAAATTTTGATTAAAAATTAGACCATCATGCTACTATTGTGCATCAATGAGCCACGGAAGGCAAGCCACCTATCAGCAATTTCACGGGGAAGGTGAAGTTAGCTGAGGTTTCTGGAGCAAAATCTTTTTGAGACCAGATCAACTATGAAAAGTCTTTTCATTCCCATTCCAGGATTTGAAAGCCTTTAGAATCTTGCATTTTGGGTATTTCTTTATTCCCACATAAAAACGGAAACATATCTGCTTGATTATTAGGCACACAAAAAAGTGGCTGATGTTCAGATTATGCAGTTTGGTCACAGACATTTCTCTGCGTGTTACTTTTGAATTAGGCGAAAGACACAGGGCACTGCATTCCTTGATAAGCGCAGGACAGAGTTAAGGAAATGTGAGTACCAAGGGAGTGGTTCATTAACACATCCAATTAATGAAACTTTGACATCACAACGCTGGCTATTGTCAGAGAGCTTGCCAGCCTTCCAATTTCTGTTCATTAGTTATTCTGTTTCCCTAGTTGCTTCCTTCCTCCACCTTCACACAACGGCCGCATTATTAAGGGTGGATTAAAATGGCGTCCAAATTGATAAGAAGTAGTTATCTAGTGTTCCTGAATGTGTTTGTTACTTGAAAAAAGTTTCAGGCTAAATGGAGTGAAGAAGATTTGAAATGTAAATGGATTCCTTGTCCCTTTTGTAGATAACTGTACTAAATGCTAATTTGTGGGCAGTTAATGTGTTCTTGTGTTCACTGATAAGCTGTGTTGCTTGAAACAAATTTATAAAAAGAGACAAGTCGTTCGTCGGCAAAAACTCTCAACCCAGTAAAGTCGGTGTGTCTGGTTATTTTCTGTGCTTCTCTGGAACAGAATGCCATCTCAGCTGCCTCCCTCTACAAATGCACGGCCTCCCTACCCACCGAGTGACAATGGGTGGTTTAGAACCTGTTCTCTTTCTTGAGATTCATTTTAGAGATTTGGGATGGAATGTAACCTTTGGCTAGGTTAGGCAAGGGGTCTGCAAACTTCTTCTATAAAAGGCTCGATAATTCGTTATGGCCTTTGCAGGCCATCTGGTCTCTCCCAGGACAACTCAGCTCAGCCTTTGTAGCCCCCAGATAACCTTATGCAATATGTAAATGAATGAGCAGGGGTACGTTCCAATAAAACTTTATTTAAGGACACTGAAATTAGGCTTTTATGTCATTTTCATATGGATGAAATACTATTTTATTTTTTACTTTCTTTTAATAATTCAAATATATTTTTACAATAATATAATTTATCTGTAGCTCAGGGGCCTTTACCAAAAGAGACAGTGGGCGAGATCTGGCCGAGGGACCATAGTTTTGCTAATCCTTGGGTTAGATGCTTCTTTTGTCCTATGTCTGTCCATCTCCCCTTCAAATCTGTTTTCTTTTCAGCTTTCTAAATGCAAACCCACCACTCCCCCCAGTATCTTTCCGTGGTGGGTACTGTGACGGTGTGGAGGCCCCCCCCTAGGTTTTTGTTTTGTTTCCTGTGGGGGATGGAAAGAGGGATGGGTGAATGTCTTTTGTCTGTAGGGATGGGGAGAACAGCAGCAGTGATTTATACCGCCCCACTAAAATTTAGGCTTAATAGTTTAGGCACATAGAATTTGATGCTACTTCTTGGCTCCTTTTTTTTTTTTTTTTTTTTAATTACAAGAAAGTCCAATGCTGTAATTTTGCTGGGGTAAAGGACCATGAGGTGAGGAGTGTATGTATTGCATTTGAGACAGGTCTGTTTGTGATTTTTTTTTTTTTTTTTTTTTTTTGGTATTCCTTTAAAAAAACACAGATCCAATTGAAACATAACAGGGCTTGGCTGAGGTATTACTAGGCTCGGCTGCCTTTCAGCTTGGCTTCAAGTCCTTTCTAATGAGAACAAAGCCGAATTGGGGGTCATTGCTCATTGTCCACAGGAGCTAGTTAGCAAACTACCTCTGATAATTTGGAGGACGCAAAACATTTCTTTGTCCTACATAGCTTCGTAATTACTGATCTTTTGAACCTCTAGTTGTGGAATAAATTGAGTCTTATGCACTTGAGTCCCACAGTAATATTTTACTTGAGGGTGAAGAAGTTAATGTATACCTTCTTCAGTTAGTACTTCAGACACTTGGAATATGGCTTTGATATTTAATCAACACAAACAAAGTAGATTGTAACTGTGTAGGAATAGTTCAACTAAATAGGTTAAGTTATTCTTTTATTAACTTATCCGTTTATTGGAATGAGCTCTTTTCATTTGGAGGAGATGGCGCATCACAGTGGAAGGGAGCTGTTAATGAAAATCTGATTTGCCTATTGACTTGCTTCAGTCATTAGTGAGAAAACCTTTTTGGGTCATTTCGGTCCCTCCCCATCAGCATCTGTCATAGAGGAATGTCATCGGGGTTTGGCTCCAACATTTCTCTCCACTTCACAATCCAGGAATGATGATGAATTTTGAGGATGGTGGGAGGGCGGGCTGTGACGATGGGCAGGCTCTGTCACCGTCAGCTGCGTGTGGTTGAGGTTGGAGGACGGTGATCTCAACAGGCCCACAGACACACAGCTGCTGGTCGCCGCTGTGCCGGCAGGACAGGGCCTGGGGGGACGGACCCCGCGTTGCATTCCCACACGGGCCTTATTCGGGTTGTTCCCACTACCCTGCTTTCTCATACTTCTTCCAGTGAAACCCTTTCCATTCACTGGCATAAAATAACGCACACTTTTTTCTTTGCCAAAGATTGTGGTTTTCATGAAAAATGAGACGCTTGACATATATCTGCGTGAAAAACGTTCATAGCAGCATTACTTACAATAGTGAAAAAGTGGAAACAAACCAAGTATCCATCGACTTATTAGTGGATAAATAAAAAGGTGTGCATTCATAGTGAAATATTATTTGGCTATTAACAAGAGTAAGGTACTGATATGTGCTAGAACTTGGTGAATCTTGAAAACATGAGGCTAAGTGCAAGAAGCCAAACACACAAGACCAAATGTCGTGTGACTCGATTTACAAGGAATGTCCACAGTAGGCAAATCTCTACAGGCAGGAAGTTGATTAGTGATCGTTAGGAGCTAGGGAGAGAGAAGGGGGAGCATCTGCTAAGGGTACGTTTTGGGGTGATGAAAATGTTCTAGAATTAGTGGTGATACTTGCATGGTTCTGTGAATACACTGAAGAAACCACTGCACTTTAAAAGGCTGAATCATTTGGTGTGTGAGTTACAGCTCAATAAAGCTGTTATAAAAACGATGCGGTTAGGGATGCCTAGGTGGCTCAGTTGGTTAAGTATCAGACTCTTGATTTCAGCTGAGGTCGTGGTCACAGCAAGGTCGTGAGATTGAGTCCCGCATTGGGCTCTGTGCTCAGCACAGAGTCTGCTTGTCCTTCTCCCTGTGCTTCTCCACCTGCTTGCTTGCTCTCAATCTCTCTCTCAAATAAATAAATAAAATCTTTAAAAAAAGGGTTGCATTTGAAGATAGAGAAATCATGTGTCTATATAGTTTTGTCATCATGAAAAACTAACCAGATTCTTCAGAGTTAGACAGTTGGTATAACCTTAATAAAAATGTAATCGTTTTAGTAGTTTTGTATTTATGTATTGATTTGACCATTCGGCACAGTCTCTGTCCCTGGGGGAGAAAGATTATCTGAAAAACCAAGTCTTGTTCCATGGATGGCAAATCAAGTTTATGATTCTGTGCTGTGATTCCAGTTATTTCTAAACAGCACCAGGTCCCATTTATTCAGATGAGTAGTCTGTGGTTGCAAAACTCTCAAATGAAAAAGAAACTAGTCAGAGATGTAGACTTCACCGGTACTAACAAGCATCTTAACTGGATACGTCTGACTACGTGGTGTCATGGTCAAAATGTGGTCGGTGAGGTTTGTGCTCTGTACAGAGTTGGCCTTTTGGGAGTCTAAGTGTTGGTGTCCTAACCTGGGCAGTTCAGCGTCATGCTCTCCGCAGGACAGGGCGGAGAGCATGTCCCTGAGGAGTAAGAGGAAAAACAACAAACAACAGTTAAGTTGCCTCCCATCTTGGATTTCTTCTTGGATTTCTTTCTATGGCAGCTGAAGATAAAATGTCCTTGAACCCAAATGTTATTATCTGGTATAACTGCCTTAGAAAAGACAAAACAAAGATCAGGTGGTCCACATGTTTGAAGCATCTCTTAGCTGAGCTACAAAAGGCCATTGTGGTTGAAAATAAACTGAACCATGGCTCTGGGACGGGAAGAATGCCCCCTAGGCCTGCGAAGGGGATTATTATAACAGAAGCAGCAGTTGTTTGTGGCAGGAAAAATTATTCAGACGGTTGCTATTTCTGCAATTCTGGGATGCTCCAGCTGCATAGATTGGAACTGGTAATACTCCAGTCACTAGCCCATCTGTTTCTAAAAGAGTCCCGAGAAAATTGTAAAGATGGCAGGCAGAGCAGCGTCGGCCGCGCCGTGTGGGCTGAGACACAGAGTCCACAGTCGCCCGTGGTTTCTCCCTCCCATTCCCGGAGTAACTGTGCCGGAGTCAGAATTCTGTGCGTCTTGCTCGGTGATATTTTAGAGTATTCACTACTTGCAGTTCCATTTGGTCACTTATTTGATGATGAAGGTAGACATTAAGAAAATGATCGAATCCTGAGAAGGAGACGTGAGGTTTTGAGATCCCATGTGTGGAAGGCAGAAATCCTTGGGGGGGGCGGCAGGGAATGCGGTTTTTATGGTAGAGTTGAAAAAGCCTCGGCTTTAAGGTTAGGAGTATCTAGTTCCCTTTCCAGCTCTACCACTTTAATAGCTGTGTGCTCATAGCCCAGCAGCTTAACCTCCCTAGATGGTCATGGAGGGTCCTCAAGGGCTTCAAAATACTGATGTCATCAGGTGGTAAGAATTAACTGGAATAAAGTGTGCAAAGCTCCAATATTTTTGAGTAAGCACTCAATAAATGCTCTGGAGGTCTGACTTCTAAGAAAGAAAAGATCGCTCCTAGAGATGCTATACTTGGTCACTTTGGCCAAATGGCACAAGTCCAGGGAGTGGAGCCCTCTCGAACAATCCCGGGAATATAATCCAGCAAAAGTCCACAGATGAGCTGCAACTCTTGTGTCCTTAAACCTGCATTCATTGTCCTTTGCTCAGAGACTATTAACTCCTAGTAAATTACAGAGTTTTCTGGAAATTCTACAATCCTTTGGAGATAAGCTCCCCCCAAACTCTTTGGCAGTGAGAAGGTAGGCTGTGTTCATCTGAGTCAAGTGAAAGTGATTTGACCAACATTGTCAAAGTCTCCAGATTTTAATATTGGACTTTAAAGATGAACTTACCGAAAGTGAGCTCTGACTTGGATGTTTTCTGCTCTATGGACTCTACTGTGTGCATAATTTTGAATAACATGAGGCTCAGTATTGTCCTCTGTAAAGTAGGCTCCATGGGAATTCACCTTCTTGCAAGGTTGGGGCAGGCAAAGCCACACATCAGGTAGGTAGATAGGTAGGGAGTCGGCGAATGTTTCTCGTCTCTGAGTTAGGTGCTGCAGAATGCCATATATTTGTTCCCCTGGCTTTTAAATTTTTGGCACTTTGAAAAAGGAGAGATGCCAGATGGGGGTAAATATTGTTCCAAACTCTGACTTTCTGGGTAATTGTTTTATCAGATTTGGGGAGGAAGTTATCCCTTCAGCGTCCTACTTGGTAAGAGGATAAACATGCATTCTCTCTTTTTCTTTACTCATCTCCCATGCAGGTCATTTAATTGATTAAAATGTAGAAGCTACCTGTGATTAGTGTGTAAGTATCTGGATAGAAAATTCTTTGTTACCCTGAATGCATATGGGTGCATTCAGGGTATGGATATCATTTATTATTTAGGTAACAATATCATTTCTCAATGCCCTCGTAAATCCAAATCCACGTACTCTGTACTATCCCCAAAAAGTCTCTTCTTAAACCCTCAACACTCAAATTGTTTTTGTGTTACTGGAATTGGGCCCAGAGATCCATGGATGGACAATCTGATGGCTCCACTGAAATATTAACAAGGTTTTAAGAGGAGCCAGGAATTGTCAGGAGCTAGAAATTCCAATATGATCAAAGCCGTATTCCCAAGCCATATTTTCTGTACTGTTCAGCTATTATTCCCTAATGAGAGCCAACATTGATTGTCGTGTCGAAATGGAGTAAAATACATTCATTCATTCGATTCTGGAAATTTATATCCAGCCCCTGTTTTGTACAAAGTGCTATGCTGAGCACTGGCAGAGAAGGGGAGAATACAAACACCGATTATCCACGGGCCCTGCTTTCAAGGAGCCCTTTGTTTTGTTGTGAGGAGAAGACGTGTATATAAAAAATCCAAAGTAGAAAGGAGGCGCTTATTGTTTCTGGTGTAGGGAAACTGGGAAGGGCTTGATGGAGGGGGGGCACTTGAGCTGTGTTGAGTGACAGGTAGGATGTGGAGATGGTCTGTTTTCTAATCGAAAGAACCATCTCCTGTTACTGACCAGGCATCCGATAGAGTTGGCCTAGAGCTTGGGAGGTCATTCCCTGGCCTATGGGATTCCTCAATAATGAATATTCCGTGAACACTCAATGCACAGACACACACATACATGCACACACATAGAGACGTACACAGAGGAATGTGTGTAGATGAATTTAGCTGTAATGTAATTATCATTGTGTTTTGGCCAAAATGCTTGCAGCCAATCGTTCTGCTTTTAATATATGTGTATATTTGGCCAGAGACCGCAGACATGTTTTTAATGCAATCACCATCTATTATGAAAAGCCTGGATCAGTTCATGAATTAGGAATTCATCCCAAGGATCAAAATTAAATGAGATGTTCTGTTTCAATCAAAACATTTGGGAGCTTCCCAATAGAGACAGACTTACTCACTTCCTGGCATGCATTCCAGTCTTGGGAAGATAAAGGTAGATCATAATTTGTTTTTTATGAACCCATTCTCACCCCCAGAGTCTCTGACAACTGAAAACCTTACAGAGATGAACATCTGCAATTGCTTGGTCTCACTGTGCACCGATTAGAGGTGTCATGTTCTTGTTTAGACTACTGACTTTATTATAATCAGGCACCCTTATCTCCCCTAAAATATCACACAGTGGATGGAGGAAGGTCAGAGGCTTTAGGCCATTCCTATAGGTGGAGGAAAATCAGACAGATACGAATGCATGTGTTCGCTGAAGTATCCCTGGGTTCTAAGCAGTAAGAAAATACAGATTAAAGTTCTAAGGGTGGATAGTGTTTACTATTAACATTACGTTTTCCAGGGTGCCTTGAATAATGAGCCATCACTTTAAAAATTTCAAGAATGGAAGATCACAGGCGTATGAATTCATTCAGAAGTCATAATAAAATAATGATAACTTTGTTTAGAAAAATCAGAAGTTTTACATTTTCTGAAGATGAAATGTCTAGAATTTCATTTTAAGATTTAAAATGTTGAGGGGGTGCCTGGGTGGTTCAGTCTGTTAAACATTCCACTCTGATTTCGGCTCAGGTCATGATCTCTGGGCCATGGGATTGAGCGAGCCCTGCATTTGGGTGGAGGGCCCTCCTCTCAGTGAGGGGTCTGCCTAAGGATTCTCCCCTCTCTCTCAAGTAAATGAATCTTTAAGAAATAAGATATAGTAAAATAAAAGAAAATGTTGAGCTGGTGACCCAGCCCCCTTCCCCTTCCTTCTGCCCCTGCTTGTCATTCTCTATGCTGTGGCTCTTTTCCCTGGCCTAGAATGTCCTTTCATACTGAAACACTCCCCAGAGTTTCCATAATGATAGTAATAGTGATAAGAATAGCCAAATAAATCATAAACATAATTTTAGTACTAAAGATTGCCAAGTGCCAGCGGTCTCCATGCACGGTCTCCTCTGGTCCTTGTTACATCTGTATGAGAGAAGCACTATTTGAATCCCTAGTTCGACCTTGAAGCCAAAGATAAGCAACCTGCCCAAAGCCACACAACTAGTCTGTAGGATTTTTGCTGGGCGCTGGCCGATTTTCTGTTGCCTCTCAAAGTTAACTTTTTGGTGAAGTAATTCCACATTTTCGATATCTTACACCACATTTGTTTTCACACGTGCTCTCATGGTTTTATCTACTTATCATAGAGCCTATCATAGTTTATTAGTTTTTATTTTCATTTTTCTAAATTGTAAAGATAATTGTTTTCTAATGAAAAATTAGAAAACAGAGAAAAGCAAAATAGCAAGAATCAAGAAATCATCACCTATAATCCCATATTCTAGGGAAAAAAAGCCACCGTGATTCAAAAGGCCCCCTACTGTATGATTCCATTTGTATGGTGTTCTGGAAGAAGCAATGGGACAAGGGAAAGAAAGCAGATTATTGATGGCCAAGGTCTGGGGCGGAGAGAGGGATAGACTACAGAAGGACATGGAAGAACTTTCTGGAAAGAATGGAAGTGTTCTATATCTTTATTGGGATGATAGTTATATGATCATATGCCTTTTTCAAAACTCACAGAACTGTATACAAAAATAGTGAATTTTACTATATGTAAATTATTCCTTAGTAACCATGACTGAATATACAAGCCAGTATTAACACCTCGTGCATATCCTTCCACTCCTTTTCCTGTGCATCCTCACTATAAAAGTATGTTTTTAAAACAGATTATACTCCATATATCTTAAAACCTATTTTTCACTCAAAAGTATATCAGAAGTATCCTTTATAATCAATATAATTCATCATAATCATTAAAAATGAGCATGGTTATTTGAGTAAACTTTCTGATTATTTAAATTAGTTTTCATCTGAATATTCTTATAGCAGATCTTGCTTCTGAGCTTTACTGTTAATGTGTGTACTATACAGAAACGACACTCTCCCTGAACACAATTGGCTTTGACTGAAAAATAGCAAAACGGGCAAATTGCCTACATAACCTCTTTGAGGACTTCTATGATTAGACTGCTCCTTGATAGGTTGTTGAAGACTACTTTTCGTACACTTTCCTTGACCTTGAATTGGACGTACAGCTAAGGCAGAACCAACCTGTGTGAGTGAGCAGAAATGATAAGCTATTGTTACTTTACTGCTCCATTTGGGGCTGATGTTTGTCTTTCATAACCTGATTTTTAAAGAATGAACTTCCATCTTCCATGTTTTACCAGCGGAAGTATTTACTCCCTTATGGAACTTGCTTTTTTGGGAGCATAATGAATGTTATTTCTTTTAAACGGTACAATAAATATTTTCCTTCTGACCTCTAAAAGTAAATGGACGAAAATAAATTCGATTGTTTTCCTCATAAATTCAAATAGACACATTACTTCTGTTTTAAAAATGGCATCAGCTAGATCACTTCACAGGCTAATGACACTTTTCCTGCCAGACAGAACATTTGATTTACCATTGTCGTGAAGTCACCTGCCATCCTGTTCTCCGTTCACACTGCACGCCTGAAGGATTGTGACATTTAACGTTTCCTATAATGAAAAATGAGAAAAATTGGACAAGACTCATTGTTTACCATTACGCGGAGAAAGCTCTCCACAGACATGCAGAGTGCCTCTTCATGGGTCTTACTCTGCGTGGCCAGCCTTCTCTTTCCCCCAAAATTGTAACACACACCCTGCCTCTTCTCCTCCCTTGCGGATTTTTTTTAAAGCACGCGTTAGTTTCATGAAAGCCTTTCTAGCTTAGAGAAGTAGAATTAGAACAGAAGCCACCTTCTCCGTATGCAGGGTACCCCGACTTTTGGAAAGCATTTTAGACTCAGTGGGTTTGGGGCGCCTGGGGTGCAAAGTCGGTTAAGCATCTGACTCTTGGTTTCAGCTCAGGTTGTGATCTCAGGGTCGTGAGATCGAGCCCCATGTGGAGCCTTGAGTCGGGCTCCGCACTAAGCATGGAGTCTGCTTCAGATTCTCTTCCTCTCCCTCTGCCCCTCCCACTCATGCTCTCTCTCTCCCTTAAATAAATAAGTGTTTAAAAAATATTTACAGACTCTCAGAGGGGTTGATTACCTACTGTGTTCCCTATCCTTCTGTATCTAAACTTGCCATCCCCTGATCAGTGGTAGCTTTGTAGAAGGGTCTGGGCCTCTGGTTTCTTTTTAGATATGCCTGCAGAGTTTTTTTTTTTTTTTTTTTTAATGAGATAGTAAGTCCCCTGTTGACCCCTTGCTACAGACCAGGCAGTATAAAGAAATACACCAGCATCTTGTCCTGTAGAAACTTGTCACTGTTCATTTGAATTTGTTGACTTTCTCTCTTGAATTATGTAAAATTTTTTATGTGCTTCTTCTGTGTTTTCCTTAAAAGAACTCTAAAACAGGCTCATAGTCCCTCTTTGGAAGGTCCTGTGTTACGATTCCTCAGCAGGGAACATTCCATCCGTAGGCTCCCAGGAACGTCCTGACTTGGGGATGTGCGCCCTGGCGGGTTCCAGCCAGGGTTTGAGAGCGTGGCCGCTCAGGAAATGGGAGAGCGTCTTTGGTTGGTGGCGCGCGTTGCAGCCGCCGGAGACTGACGGACTCTCCAAAGCTTCATGAGCTAAATCGAACAAGCCTCGGCTACTTTACTTTGACGTGAGTCTTTTTCTTGAAGTCACAATGCAGCTTAGATCGTTCTTGGGGTGGCCTTCCTTTCAGATGGTAGAGGGCTCGGAAGCCAACTTGGGGTCCGTGTGGCATATGGAGACAGTGCTCCGTGAGGGAAATTGGTCACCACATCCGTCCTTTTGAACCCCCGGCTCGTCGTCCGCTCTTACGTCTGTGTGTGCTTAGTTGCCCGGTGCTTTGAACTGATGCCCTTTTTAGGTTTAAGTTTGTCTGAAGAAGAAAGCGGAGACCTTGAGTATTAAACTTCTGTTGCCATTTCTGTGATGTGAAGGCGGTTTGGTGGAGAATTATTTGTTCTGAGGTGGAATCACAGCCCAGGGTTGGGAATGAAGTCATCCCAGCCCCTTGTGCCAGGCCAAAAACCAGCCACAGAGCCGAGCTTTCCCCCGGAGACAGAGACACAAATAGAACCGTTTCGGAGTCCGCGGTGGGGACTTTCAGAGCCGTTTGGCTGTGGTCATTCCCCTTTCTGCTTCTAAGACGAGGCGCGTTGTGCCAGGGCCAAGTCCACACGAGTAACCAGGAGACAGGCAGTGGCAAGAGACGCAGCCCCCCTCGCAAACAAGCCCCCTGCCAGTTAAGCAGTAAGAAAAAGGAAGGTCTGTGGGGCTTCATCTACTCGTTGCATTTATTTACATGGACCCCAAGATTTATTCTTCACTTTGGCTTTGATTTACATTCTTTCCGGAGGTGCCCCCATGGGGAACTTGGGACTTTTCCTTCTCTGGCACCTCTGTGGTTTTGCACCAACTGTCCTGGGCACTGTGGTGGCGTCCCTGCTCCCTCTGGTGGAAGGACCTGGTCGGCCGGGCTCGGAGAGCACCTCACTTCCGCCCCCCGGAAGATCCTGGCTAGGCCGCGCACTCAGATTACTCAGCCCTGCCATTCGGTCAGTCAGCAACAGGTATTTCCGGACTGATCAAGGCTGCAGAATCAACAGAAACTAAGCCAAGTCCCTGCCTCATAGAGCTATTTTGGGGGGCATTACAAGTTTGTATCTGGAGTGCAAGTACCAAGAAACATAAATGAAGGCAAGTTCCCTTCTTATTAAGAAAAAAAGAAAAAGTCTTACTGAATTTGGTGGACCCAACCCTCCAGTGTCTCCTTTTTGTGTGAGGGAAATCAGGAATTTGTGGAAAATAGCTTCTTGGTCTGTGCAGGCTATTGTAATCAAATAGTATAGCCTGGGTGACCTCTAAACAATGAACATTTATTTCTCACAGTTTTGGAAGCCGGGAAGTACAAGGTCAAGGTGCGTGTCTGGTGAGGGCCCATTTCCTCCTTGATACAATCTTCTTACTGTAACCTCACACGTCAGAAGGGGCGAGGGAGCTCTCTGGGGTCTCTGGTATAAGGGCAGTAACCCTAATGCTGAGAGATCTACACTCATGACCTAATCACCCCAAAGGCCCCGCCTCCTAATGCCATCACCTTGGGGGTGAGGATTTCATCATATAAATGTTGAAGAGGCACAAACATTCAGACCGTAGCAGATAGTTATAAATGCAGGGTGTTTTTCAAGAGTCATAAAAAAATGAAAGTATATGTGGTGAGGGGGTCCCTGTGCGGCCAGCACCCGCAGCCAGCATCATCCCGGGAGAGAAGTGGCGGGGGCGGAGCGGCCGAAGTTCCACCTGGGAGGTTTTCTGAGTTGCCATCTTCTCGGGCATTTTGTTCATTGCTCCCACCACCTGATGAAGTATATTCAGAGCGAGTACAAACAAAAGTTAGATTAATCCAGATGTCTGTCGTAAAACCTATGAAACAGCTTGGAAGTATGTGCTGTGCAAATAAAGCTTTATTATTATTATATTATCAATGGAAAGCCAGAAGTTGGACCGACATATTTTGCCTGCACATTCCTGGAAAAGGTTCAAAATATGCAAGCAAAAAGTGGATAGCCAGTGTGAGCTTATCCCCAAGTCTCTCTGTTAACAAAAGGCCTACTCTCAGCTTTAGTTTTATAGTTTCTGAGCATCGCACAGAGAACCAAGAAAAAAAAAAAATAGCCTCTCATCTCATGCCCAAGATGCCAACAATGTCTTAGATTCTGTAAGGGACACGGTGAAGGTCAGGACAAATGGATTCTATCCTTAGTTGACTAGCCAGCTCACCAAATGAGTTTCTAGATTGTTCTAGAAATGAGAGCAGAAGAACAGAGAAACTACAACAAGATCCCCATTACACACATACTCTTGGGGATGGTTGCTCTGGAGGAAGCTTCATTTGCATAAACTAGCTGAGAAACAGTTTTTGTTGAACACAAATAACAATGTGGTAGTTCAATTTTTAATTTTTCGAGGAACATATACATATGTATATGAAATCATTACTTTGCACACCTTTTTAAAAATCACGTTGTGTAACCTAGATATGTACAAATTTTACACGTCAGTCATACCTCAATAAAGCTGGGGACACATACATAATACATAAGTACATAAATATTTAACAACAACAAATAACAGTAACAAAAGCCTGGCCAAGCTCGGACTCAGAGGTTCTGCCCACCTAACCACTGGATGATGAGCAAGAGTGGAGGGAGCCAGGAAGTGAGAAAGCAGCCCGAGGACATGTTAGCCACAGGAGAGGGACCACTTATCCTTCACTCTCTTTTTAACCGTGATAAAATGCCGTCACAAAATCGACCATCTTTAGCATTTTTTTAGAGAGACAGAGCAAGTGAGCGCGAATGAAAGCAATGAGGTGCAGAGGAAGAGAGAGAATCTCAAACAGATTCCCCGCTGATCCTGGAGCCCATTTCGGGGCTTGATCTCACAACCTTGAGATCGTGATCTGATCCGAAACCAAGAGTCAGACCCTTGACCAACTGTGCCACCCACGTGCCGCCATCTTCACCATTTTTAAGTGTGCAGTTTAGCACATGGATCTGTCTTAGGAATGACCTTGCTAAGACCATAAAAGTGTCTTCGTCCCCTCACAAGTGTAAACTGACTTCTCTAATTCCCGGGAAGACACGAGTCTGGTGAGCAAGCACAAAATCCTGGTGGCGCACGGAAATTGATAGTTTCTGTAAACATTCATGGGTGTAATAAATATCTCCTTGTATGTGGCTGCTATCTGATCTTCCCCTTCCCCTTCTGGGTGGTGAGTTTTCTGAAAGGAAGTCACTTCCTTTGTAGCACTTAGCACAGTGCCTTCAACACTGTTGAAGCTGATCTCAAGCTGTTGCTTGAGTGTTACCTTTTTTGGGGAAGGGGGAGTGAGGGGGTGTGGTAAGTCATCTTTGGTCCATTCATTGCAACTGCCCTGGAACTGTGCCCTTCTGGGCCCCTATGAAGGAAGGGGGGAGGACAGCGGGTAGGCCCCAGCAGGGCCCCAGGCTGCAGCCCTCCCCCCAGGCACCTCTCCTAGCCCTGCAAAGCCACAAATGGCTGAGATGACAGCCCAGCAGATAGGGCGGGCCTTCATCCGGAGCCAGGCCAAGGCAGCTGGCACCTATTGTCAAGTGAGTCCCAAACAAAACTTCCATCTGTATCAAATGATTGTGATCATTTTAGCTTGGAGTTATTGAAACGTATTGACTCGGAGAGAATGGCAGGTTTTCCCTCTGGGCTCAGCCTGTCTGATGTTAGTCTGCTCATTTCAAAGAGCTAGACCAATCGATAAAGATATTATTCCAGAAGATGCTGGGGAAGCTGACCCCAGACAAGGCTGGCTAAGTGTGTGGCAGTTTGTATCAGTTCTCTGTGCATTGGGCATTGTGCATTGAAAATCCTTCGTTTAGGGTCTTGTTATGCGTTTCCTGGCCTTTTTGAAAAGGTACCATTGTGTTTTGGGGAAGGGACCAAAAAGCAGATTAAAATCTAATATTTTGACTAGAACCTTTTTAACAATGTGAGATTTCATGGAGAAGTGTTTATAAAAATATGCCTCCTTCTGAATACAGATTATATTTTCTGTATTTGGGAAGTTCAAGTGGGCGCTCCGTGTAAAATGAATTCTGTATTTTCTGCCTCAAGTCCTTTTGAGAATGAGTGGAGAATACATGTTTCTCTTTTGCAGATTGGCTTTCAATATTTCACATGCCAAGAAAATGTTACAAAATTAGGGCAATGCTCTAATGTATCTTTTTCCTAATGCTCTCTGAAGACAGTGTGGTTTTTTTTTTTGTTTTTTTTTTTTTTTTGGTATTTTGTGTCATCTCATAAGCCACTTTGGTGGCTAGCAAAAACTGAGGGAGTAAGCTGATATGCTAGAGAAAAAAACCTAAGATGTATTCGGTGTTCAGATCTAAATTATTACCAGTTCAGAGTCCTTTCCCTTAAAAGGACCTCCGACAGTTTCTAAGAAACCTGATTGACAAGTGTGATGTCCTGCCTTCAGGTAAATTCTGCTGTTATTGATGAACAAAACTCTCCTTTACCCCCTGCATTCTGCTTGAGGGACAGACGGGACCTGTACTTTCAAATTCCCACCTTCCCTCCTCCCTCAGTCCCCCCCCCAGACCAGATCATCTACTCATCACTTCAGAGTTCTTATTGGCATTTCTGCTTTGAAACCAACCAAAACGACTGCAAAAATTTCAGTGACCCTCCAGAACTTTCTCTCTGTGGGTTTTAGTCTTCAGGGATAATGAAACGTTTCTGCAGAAACCTTGTCCAGCTGTATTGAAGGAAAAACCAAATTGTGTATAAGAATTTAAATTGGCAAAAACAACCTAAATCCTGGTAAGTTTCACACCAGTTATAAATGTGTGAGACTTCTTAGCTTTTATAGTCAGAATGGAATACAAATAAATTGACCTATGAAAGTCAAGTAATTACGTATCTTTTTATCGTCACAGTGAACTACTTGACATTGTCTAAAAAACATATTTTTTTGGGTGGGGGTAGGAAAGATGACAGGGTTTTAAATACACAGAGTATTATAAATAGGCATCTCAGACTGTTGTTGGTTCCATATCCACAGATCCTGGCTGCTTAGACCAAGAGTGATGAATAGCAACGATTGTAAGAAGACATTTTTTAAAGGGCATTATCATGTGTTGTTTTCACTTTTGGTACCATGAGGTTACAATGATACTTAGTGTTGCTCTTTAAATAACCCACGGCAAATGAGACTGTCATATCTGTCCTATTGAGTCTTTCTTTCTTTGAGGTTTCTTTGTATCATTCGTATCTAGGCACTTAGAATCTAAAAATAAGTTACTAAATCTTCTCACCCTCTTTGTGCTCTCAGAGGACACTGATCTTATTTCTTAAGCATTTGTTCTTCAGCTGTGTCAGTGTTGGAGAGGAGTCCTGCTTTTTTATTCAGCTGTTATCTTAGCCCTGATGGGTAGATGAAAAACCTAAATGAGCCCTAGTGAGTCTCATGTAATTAACAAGTACACCTATTACATGTCTCGGAGAAGACCACTGCCTTTGCCGGGAAGATTTTCTTGGGTGTAGGAAGAAGATTTTGCTGGGCCAGATCTGTTCTGTGTGCTGATGGGACCTCATTTACAACCTTTGTTGCTTTCGAAACAACCGGGCCTGCGACCCTCCAGAGCCTTGCTGAGGGACAAGGGCTGGGAGGAAGGCTGGGCTTGGGAGGGGAGAGGCAGACAGACAGACCGACAGCCAGGCAGAGGTGGAGCACTAGAATCCAGGCACAGAGGCCGAAAAAGGCGGGGAAGACATCATGTCAGGGGTGGATGGTGTGAATCATAGCATGTATGGACAGGCACTGCTCATACATGTGTGAGGGGTTGGATCAGGTGAAAGGCCGGGAAGGGGAGGTCTACCGTGCTGATTGTTTCCCAAGTGGGATCCACTTTGTTTGGATCCCCTCCCCACGTAACACCTGAAATTCAGTAGATACGCTGATCTTACATATGAGCTCATTACATACTACTTACATCTCATGGGCTTCTCATGCTTAGAATGTGTTCCTTTGTTGTTGGTGGTGGTTTAAAGCTGCTTTACAGTTTCAGTGAACTGTTTTGGGAAACTACTGCACATATTTCATTATTTTAAAATTCTCATTAGTAATTCCTAAGGAGACCACATAGAAAAAAATAAACGTGTACAGGCAGGAAGCTGTGAATCCTAAGTTTTGGAAACGAGGCAGGTCTGTCATTTGACAGTCGTGCTCATTATACGCCATCGAAACTCTGAGTTTGGAAAGACACATCTTCTCCTGTTTTCTGTTGAGTGGTGTTCACTTTGGGGGTGGATTCAGCATGTTGGTGTGTCTTGAGGATCTAGCCAGTAACCGGGTCTTGGAAATGCCCTGGAAAGTGCTTCGGACCTGGAGTCAAAAGGCAGGAGTTCAAATCCTAGAGTGATGAGAAAAGAGAAGTATCTTAAAATTTCGATCAGGCCATTGCCCTGCCTCAAACCTTTCTGTGACTTCTTGGTATCCTTAAGAATATAATCCAAAACCAACACAAAAAAATAAAAAGAGAATATAATCCGAGTTCTTCAGGAGCATTCTGCACGCAGTGGTCCCTGCTGTGTCTACAGTCTTGTCCCGTGTCACCTTCTCCCTTTTTGCTGGGCCATAGAAAACCCACTCTCAAGGTCCTAGAAAACCCACTCCCCTCCCGCCTCAGGGCTTTTGTGTTTGACGTTCCCTCCCTGGAAGCCCCCCTCCTGGCTCTTTGCACAGCTGGCTCCCTTCAAAACTGTCTCCATAGCGGCCTTCTCTGACCGCCCCTCTCAGACAGCCCCCCTGCCTGGGCTCTCATAGCGCAGAAATCATTTTCTTTGTAACACGTATCATCCAAGCATTTTAGGTAGTTATTCTTTTCTTCCTTACTGTCTTTCTCACCCTTCTGGAAGGTAAGCTAGTTATCTTGTGGAATGATGAATCCCCAGGGCCTGGCCCTATTCCTGGCTTACGTAGGTGCTCAATAAAAAAGTTCTGGTGAATGGGAATTTGAGTCCAGAACTGAAGCACCGAACTTGTGAATCTATGGAAAAGAAAGGAATCTGCGAGAAAGAAAACAAAACAAAACACAAAGTCTGGAGACTTGCTTACTGAATTTTAGTGTTCATTTGAAACACAGAGAATGAAAATGGGCCGTTAAAAAACCAGAAATTAAAAAAAAAAGAAAAAAACATTTTTATATTTAAAGTGAGTCAAGCATATAAAAAAATCTCATGCTTACAGAGCACAGACAAATGAAAATCAATTTAGCTTAGTTCCTCTAAATTTTTTTTAGAAAGAAACATAAGACGTTCAAATCTTAAAATTAAGAGAAGAATGTTAAAACACTGGACAAATGCTAAGATATCTCTTCATGGCCAATTTTAAAAGAAAGGGAGTGGGAAGAAGAAACAAAGTTGGAAGGTACATAGGAAAAGGGGGTGGGGAAGGAAGGTAACGGGAATGGGGTGCCAACAAGAGAGGAAGGGAAGGAAGGAAAGATACTCCAAAGACTCTGGTCACGCGTGGGGTTGGAGCGAGTTCCCTCTGCCCTGTGAGATACTCCTCAGGGATGGAAATTGCTTTTAGAGCAGAGAGCCCCTCTCCAGAGCAATAGCTGATGATAGCCACCAACCAGGTGAAATCCAGCCAGCCCTTGGACTCGGCCAAAAGGACAGAAGCTCCAAACAGTGTTTTCTGAGCCACGGGCACTTGTGATCTGGAGGCCTTCCCGTCATCTGCCAAGTGAAGTGGAAAATGGCGCCACTCACAGTGAATGGTCTTGTTTCTGTTAGAATGGCTGGTAGCAGTGCCCCGGACCCTGGGACCCATCTAGGGGCCTTCGTGATGGACTTTTGGATGGACGAAATTTGCTTTGGTAAGACTAATACAGGTTGTAACCTTGATGGAGGAAGTGATATTTAATGTCACATAAAATCCAAATGAATTATTCTCTGGGGAGTCGTCTGGTTGGCATTTCTTTCCTATTTTTCTTCCTTCCTAGGCCAGCTCAATTCCATTAAAAATTCTGTTAGCTAAATGTCAATGGGTTCACCACGTCTCCTCTCTGTGCCACACATTGAAATTTTCCTATAAAATACTATTTTAATGTATTAGAGATAAACAGAATTTTATTAATGTCAGCACCATAGATCTACATATACAACTCAGTACCCTGTGTGGAGTCACATTTACCAGGGTCATCTTATTATTCTTCTCAATTCCTGATGACAAAATACTTAGTTAGAATCCAGGAAGAGGGAAAGTAGGTTTGCTGCCAGACTGAATTGCTGGAGGGTGAAGATTTGCATCAAGCACTCTGGCTGCTGGGCTTAATTAGGCCCCACAGTTTCCTAAAAGAATTCAATCTAGAGTGTTCTCTTAGTTGTCTTCAAAGAATTAGCCAGCCTTGACTGTGCCAGGTTGGAAAATTTACTGGTTTATTAAGAAAAGGCATTTCACAGAAACCACATTAGAGGATTTTGAGCTATGCTGGCACTTTGGTTTCCCTGGTGAAGAATTTGTGGTGTTCATCCTGTGTTTGCTCCGAGGAGCTTCACCGGGCCATTAGCGCCCTGGGGGCTGACATTATCCACGGGCGGCGTTAGGAGGGAACTCATTTTGGAAAGTTGGAAGGTTTCAGGGCAGAAACATCCTTATCTTCTTTAGTACTCAACCGTTTACAAGTAACTGCTATCATCTATACCACTCCACCTTGTAAACTGCCAACAATTGAGGCCTTAGAGGACAACCTTTAGCTTCGTCCAGGGTAATAATCCGCCATCAAATAAAACCATAACCCAGGCTCATTAGAAACACCACATGCCTCCTGCGACATTGCTATTGTCTTTCTTTGTACCAACTTACTTCTCGGGCCGATGTTATTATCCTGAGGACATAAAGCTTGGCCCAGAGCTGCACCGTGGATGGGATCAGCAAAGGAAGTAAAGCTAATCGTATGAGACAAAGAGACACTCAGAAAGTGGTTTTTGAGAAGAACGGCAGTGGGCTGCTTCAGGAAGGAGAATGGGAAGTAGAATTCACTGCAGGATTCAGAGTCACCACTCCTAAGACCCCGGGGGCTCCTTGTCTGCATCAGGCTTCGTGAATCTCTCGCCTGATGTTCTCTCAGACGTGACCTTCTGGTCTCTGAGGGACCGGACTCCTTCCGGGGAAGGTAGAATCAACTCAGAAACTAGGAAGGGACGGGAAATAAAGGGAAGAGAATGCAAAGAGAGGAAGCTTTGGAGGCCTTTTCAAAGATTTTTGAGTTGTCCGTAAATGTGGACTGACTGTGTCAAGAATGACTTGCTCTCTTTGGCCCACACAGCCATGCTTGGCTTGGTATCCTTTAAAGTAGATTTTAAATTCTTATCTGGGTCCTTCTAGTCTGTTTCTGATCCTGAGTGCCCATAGTTTCTGGGCTGTCACCAGCTTGCCTTCCAATCCCATCTGCACGGAAGACATGGCACCAGATACCCATCGGCATGCCAGCCTCTGTCTCCGCCTGTGACACCTCACAATGGTCTTCCCTGAGGACACTGAAATCCTTTCCTTTCTGTATGCACATGCATTGTTCTATCGTGACGCCTTCCTTCGGCCCCCCCTCGCCTCCCCTTTCGTCAGTCTTCCATCTCTGAGCACTTTTGCGGACACACAGTGTTTTTCCTGAAAACAAAACTTTGCAAAAGCAATTGCTTCATCTTCGAAAGCTTTTAGAACTGTTTATGGACTGGCCTGTACTTGGTAGAGGTTCACTGGTTTTATTTCCCCCCGTTCACGGTGGTTAAACTGTGTTAAATCTCCTTTCCCCACTTGTAGCAGGAAGGGCAGGCATCTTGTCTATTGTGTTCACTGATGTCATCGTCAGCCAAGTACCTTAAATGGTACCTGGCACGGAGCAGAACCTCAGAAAAGACTTACTAAATTGAGCATTTGTGGTGGAATTTCATCACTTAAAAGTAAACTCAGGATCATCCAGTTTAAAACACCAGTCTCATGTCGCTAGTAAATCCCACCTTTTCCCCTTGCCTCCAGCACTGGCCCTCTTGGGCCTTCAGGGGCCTGGAGTGGGGGAGGGGCAGGACTATTCCTTCCATCTTCCTCTTCTTCCCCTCTCTTATTCTCAATCTCCTTCCTTATTTTAGAGTGGGGAGGAGAGACAGGTGTCCCTCACATCACTGGCCTTGGCTGCAGTCCTCTTTCTGCAGGTGTGGCTCCGGTACCCCCGGCTGACGGTGGGTGCCTACCAGGTGGCCGACATCCAAATTCTGGCCTTTTGTCCTACCCAAAGGAGTGTTCTTGTGAATCCCTTTAGGGGACTCAACATTGCACGGTTCCCAGGTGTGGGACATCCAGTGTCAGCTCTGTTCCATCTAGCCACCTGATGGTATAACCCACCGTCTTTTCTTTCTGAGGTCCCTATTTTCTGCAGACCGCCATCTTGAAATGGTCCTGGCAAGGAGACTAATGGCTGCTTGGTCCACGGGAAGCTTGTACATCCTTGCCTCCCCCAAGTGACCACCACCTCCTCTCTGCCCTGCCTTTTCCTTTTGGTCCTCTTTTCACCGGCTCAGGTAGTCTCCGAGCAGATCGGCAAGTCTGCTGACCTAGCAGTCACGTGGCTGGGGACCAGGTGCCCTTTCACACAGGCCTCTCCAAAGGAATTCTCTCGGCAGTAACCTCTCCTGTCTTTGAGGGAGAGAGAGGGGATAGAGATTCCAGAGGGAGGGAGAGAGAAGCCATAGCTGTTCTCACTAGGTAGGCAGAAGACCCGGAACGAATGACTCCCCCTCCTTTCTTTCCCTCTGTCTTCTCTAGACTGGGGAAGGAGGACGAAGGGGCATGCAGGGAGTGAGGTCGGCTAGCCTCGCAGGGAAGGGTCTCTTCCCAGCCATTTGTGCTCTTTAAAAGGGAGAGCACTGGGCCATCTCTGACCTTGGTTTTCCTTCCTTGGTTACCAGGAAGGGTCAGCCACACAAGCCCTTCTCAGCATTCTTCTGCTCAATGATAGCCCCCATCTCTCTCTCTTGAGTCCTCTGCCAACTGGCGGGGACGGGGGAGGGGGATGTCTGTCTGTGTGTTCTTCAGATTGCAAACTGTAGAGTCACAAGACATTTCAAAATCCTCTATTCGTTTGTAGTCTTGCTCTCCTAAAGCTCATTACATATGAGAAATAGCGGTTGATTTCATTTCTTCAGTATAGCTTCTGATGGTAATTTATTTTTGAAGAACTTTCCTTGGAGAGTCACTTACCTAGAGACACCAGAGTGATAAGGCATTTAATACCCTGAAATTTAAAAAAAAAAAAAAAAAATCCCATTATTCCCGTGAGTATTCGTCCGGCTTTCATTACAGCATTAAAGTCCAGCATAAGGCACATTTGCTGACAGCTGGATTACTTGGGTTCTGGTGAAAGAGCATGAATTGACCCTTCTGTGAAATTACTCAGCGGTGCCTCAAATGTATATTTACTGTGTGTCACAAAAGGACTCATAGGTTGCTTAAGGCCTTCTGTCATTAGAGGCCTGGATGCCTAGCACGAGCCATCACACTTGTGGTACCTCGAAGAGAATTGAAAAAAGTTCTAGATGAGCATATGTAATATTTGTCATTTCTATTAGCGCTCTAATTAAATCAGCCCTCTAATCAGACAACTTATAAAATTTTAAGTAATGTGATTAGAGCCAAACAGAAAGCAACCCTCAGATGTCTGAAGCTCTTAATTGGGTAATAACTTTTTGGTAATGTTTTACCGAATGGATGACGTTGTTCCATAAGGGCTTAGTTCAGTGTTTGAATGGGAAATCTGGTAGAGCAGGCCTTCCCTAAGTCCTCTGAAGGTTCCAGGCAAGACTGGTTTTCATTGTTATACCTGTCGGCCAAGAGACCACATTTCATCTGTAATGATTATTGTAGCATCTTAGAAATTCTAATTCCCATCACTATGTCATGCTGAAAAATGACAGCATATTCCAGAGTGGATAAGATGCTGTAAACAAATCAAGAGAAGTCTCAATTATCTTTATTAATGGAAGGAATTAAATTATATTAAGTGTTCTTTTTCCTTAATCTAATTGCACCATTGACTTTGGCCTGGGGTGGTGGTTGTGGCCCTTTGCCACTGGATTTGAGCAGACAACTGTCTAGAGGTTGCTGAGTCAGAGAGGTGGACAGACGGCAGGGGGGAGATGGCAGGACAGAAGGTCACGAGGTTGCACGTGGGAGCGGGACTTCCAATGGCCCAACCCCGCCTTCAAAATTAAAAGACATTTTTGAAATCATCTGTGAAGCCGGGTGGGTCTTGTCCTCCATTGCAGAGCTCGATCCTCGATCTTTCTGAGTTTCTCCTTCCGTAAGCTACATTTAACAACAAGTAATAATAACAGTAAATTGCTTCCGTTTATTGAGTGCCCGCCATGGGACAAGCCCTGTGCTGTGTGCTTTCCAATATTAGTTCTACTTTTTATATCACTCTTGCAAGAGAGCTCATGTGTGGTGAGCTTTTTCAAGGCTCACTCAAGGTCAGACAGCTCATCCGAGTGGTGAGGCCAGGATTTGAACTCATGTCTGTCTGGATTCCAAGGCACTGGATGCTGCCTTCCCCCCCGAGGTGGAACCAGAGATGGGGTCAGCGTCACACACATGGTCGTGAAGCTAATTCAGTTGCGTTTACGACCATATTCCTTATGCTGTGCTTATCACCCTATTCTCTTATGGCTTTTTTAAGCAACACAAAAAGATCTGTTGTATCATTGCCGTTCATTTTTCCCGTAATTGTATTCTCAGTCCATGCGATTGACAAATTATTGAGCTTCTCTTGTCTCCCTTACACTCTCAAATATTTCTGAAATGCATCTTAGATTAAAATTTCTCTCCTAAAAGGCATCGTTATTTTCCAAATAGGAAGCCGCTCAAGGATGCAGCCCCCACTGCAAACACCATGCAAATTAGCCCCCACAGCACAGGGAATAAACAGATTCACGCGGGGGAACCCCATCTACCCCGCAGCTCACCCCTGCAATACTGTCCTGTTCTCCAGGACACCCACCCGCCTCCTCACAGCGTGCGGCTTACTCCACGCAGGTCAGATGGATCTTGGTGCAAGCCACAAGGCCAGGCTTACCCTCCGCTAGAGGAGAAAGCCTTTCTCCTGAGGGCCGGCTGTGCCTCTCCCCCCCCGCCTCCCATAATGGCATCCCGCCCGGTACACTTCTACCAGCGTTAAACTCAGAGGAGGTGGCGATTTTTTGGAGGTCGCGAACCACACATTGGTTCTTTCCCGTTACCCCTTGTCCGTTAGTTAGAACTGTGATTCCCGCACGGACCCACCTGAGTACTTGTTAAATACGCATCCCAGCACTTCACCCCAGAACCTCCAGGGATGGGCTTTAGGAATCATTTTTACAAAAGCTCTCCAGGTAATTCTGTTCTTACCCAAGTCTAATTCTGCTGTCTTAGAATAAGAAATGGAATTTGCGATAAATGGGACTTAACGGGGCTGTAGCAATCCGCCGCGTCCACCTGTGTGCGCCGTGGGGCGCTGCGAGGCACACGCGCAGGGAAGCGCCTTGTCTCTTTTCCTCCCGGAGCCATGGCAAACAAAGCCTGCGTTGCGGGTTCTAATTGCTCCGGTAAAAAGAAGGGACTGAAGATTATAATGGAAGTATAAATGCAACATCTTTTTAGTCAGGAACTGTCTTCTAAAGATAGTGTTTTAAAAATCCCATTGCTTTTAGCAAAAATTGGTGACGGTTAAGTAGTGAGAGGAGGATAGAAGTGAAAAAAGTATCCATAATTGGAGTTGCAAGGCACTGAAATGTTGCAATTCAATCTCCACCCAGAGGAAAAGCAATTATAATAATAAAAAGCTAAGTGATTAGTGCCCAGTAACAAAAGCGAAGCAGGTGATCAGCAGGGTCCCTGTCCCTACCTATGAACAGAGAGAAAGATTCGGGCACTTCTCAATTTAATGATGGGTCGTATCTCAGCGGGTCAGTTGTCTGTTGACTGTTTAGAACTTACAACACTCTGGCCTTGGATATGAAGTCGCTTCATCTTTGTGCCAGGTACCTGTGTCACAAAGGGCCAGGTGCCCAGTGCTCATGACACTGGGCGTGGCTGAGCCCTCTTCTTTCCATGGACTCCCTGTGGCGTGCCACCCACCTGCCTGGCACGGAGGGTGGCCTGTCCCTGGGATGGTTTTGTGCCCTTGCTCGGCTGCTCTCTGCTCCGTTACTTAATCTATGCACCATTCACCCCAAACTTTTGGCATCAACACTCCTTCTGACAGCATCTAATCCAGCATCGCCCGTTTATTCAGTAACTGTTCATTACACAGGTTCTTCGTGCAGGAATAGAGTGGGCTACCAGAAAGATCTGGGAACCAGGCAGACTTGCTCCGTGAGCTTGGGCAAGCAACTTCTGACCTCATGCTTCTATCTGTTCTTCTGTGAAATGGGAATAAAAGCACCCCATGAGTTTCAACTAGAGAGATAAAGTATGGGAATGTCTCCTGCACGTAGATTCTTCTCCAGGAGCTTTGGATACAAGTGTCTGTAATAAACAGTCCCTTCCCACAGAGCATTCACAGCCTAGGGAGAGACATTTGTGTGAGAAGAAAAGTCACCATACAAGTCACCATAATGAAGACAGTGACAGAGACCTCTGCTTTTTTCACTTTGCAGGCCAATGTCCTTTATCCTCTGCCCTCTTCAGCGGGCATGCCCGCCCACTCCCTTGGCCTGCTTTATTCTTCAAGATGATTTGCTCATCTCTCTGCTGCCTGGTCTTACAAGCCGAGAAATTGGCTTTGTATCATGTTTTATGAGAGCCTCCTTTTCGGCGGGTGGGCATGGGCTCCAGAGAGGAAGGAGCGAGTGGAGGATGTGGGGTTTGTAAACACGGTGCCTGTAAGGGAGGGGAGGGGGAGCGCGGTCCGTGACCCTTGGCTCCGCGCAGCCAGCAGCTGGACAGTTAATAAAGTCATGCGTTCCCTAAACGTGCATGCCCGCACGTGCTCACACATGCACTCCAGGACTTACACGCACACAATTTATTAAAAATTAAACCTCCAGGGAGATCATGGATGGTGGAAAGGAAGGCAGAATCATTAAACCGACCCTCTGTCTGGGAGCCACACGGTTTGAGGGATTCCTCTTGTTCTCATCAGACTACATTCTCCGAGTAGGACTTTACCTTGAATGACAACTTCCCCCTTTCAGTTCTCCTGGACAGCAAGGGCCTCTGACCCCCCAAGGAGGACCCCTTTTCTCTGACAAATGAAGATACTTTCCATCAAAATCCATCCTCAGCTTGGGATCTCAGGGCCAAGTGTTGCGTTTGAAAATTGAACTGTGGTCCTGGCAGGTTGGTTTCTGCGTAATTCCGTGCGCACGCAGAGCTGGCACTATACGTATCTGTTGGCTGCGTCTTCACTCTAACGAGATGCTTCTTTGGTTTGTTTCCTGGGCACTGTGTAGACAAGGATCTGTATTTTTTTGTGCCCGTGACAGAGAGCGAGACGTGTGCGCATCGATCACGGGCTCCCTGAAATGCCCGCTCAGTCACAGCTGTGAGCCGAGCGCAGGAGGCCGAGAGGCCGTGTCCTGCTCATCTCAGCGAGTGATTCAATACGGCGGGGTTTTGGAGGAACTCCTTACAGTGCATGCCAGAGGACTACGGAATGTAAGATAAATACCTGGCACCCAGATGGCTAGGAGAGAGGCAGGAATCTGCGTTTCGACGCTCCTTATGAGCCTGCCCGACGTTGTGGGCACCTGGAATAAAGATGTGTGAGCTAGCTGGTGTGAACAGCCAAAATTCATTCCCCCCCCCCCCCCCCCGGGATTCTTTTCAGCCCCTCGCTAGCTAAGTACACAGGCCAGGGATTTAGCATTATGCTCTCGTAGGTCCGAGTTTTGCAGTATTAGAACATATATTTTGGGCAGGGCGTCCAATCTTGCCTTCTTTATGTTATTGCCGTATTTTTAATGGCGCTAATAGCTCTAGCTCTAACAGTTCCCTGGGCATGCAGGTGACCAAGGGTCACCTTCCTGGTTGTGCCATTACTAATTCAAATAATAAGATGGCCACATGAAACACAGGTTCTGCCGGCTGCGTCTTCTGAATTCCAGCCTCTCGTGCTGGACGCTTGAGATTCCTATCAGATTGTAGCCTCGCCCTGGATTTCCCACCGGGAAGCAGGCTTGGGGGCTCCCGTTGTCAGAGAATCTGAAGAAACTAGGCCATTCTGTGCAGCTAAAGAATGTTTTTAAGAATACAGTGATTGTTTATTGTTAGTTTCGCTATTTAGAAACTGGGAGTGGTTTTCCTTTGTTTGCCCGGTATTATTCTGCATCTGCTGTGCCCAGAGCAGTGTATGGCGCCCTGGGGCACGAGGGAGAACAAAATCGGAAACCCAAGCTTCAGGAAGCTTAGCAGATACATTAGAATCAATTCAATAGCATGTTACAAAGTGGTACATATTATGGGGGAAATACATCCAACAGGGCAACCGGACTTGGGGGTCCCAGGGAACAGTGGTATAGGCCAATTATCATGTGGGTTTGAAAAAACCATTGGATTCAAACACTAGGTTTGAATAGGCTGAATTGATGTTGGGGCTGTCGGCATCTTTCTGACGTCATTATATTATCATCTTATTTTATTTAACCTCTGATGCTCACATCCTGCCTCTATTCATAGTTTGTAAGCAACTTAAAGACAGGAACTAAAAATCCTAAGTCCTGGCTTCCCCTACAGCATCGATTCCACTGTCACCCACGTCATAGACACTCCATAGATAAATATGTAAGTGAATTTATACATCTCCTTCCCATCAGCAAGAGACAAGCGCGACCTTGGGCTTGGCTGTTCCAGCCCATACGGAGTGTGTTCTGGAAATGTGTGACTGGGCATGTTTTCCTAGGGCAGAAGGTAGTATTGCTACACCCCTTTGCTGAACGGTTCCTAGCGATTGTCTCCCTACAGCATAGCATGCACGATGAGGAACACTCTAGAGAGCTTTTCTTTCTTCCCTCCTCTGGAAAAGTTCGTTTCCTTACTATGGAAGTCACAGGAGGGACGATCACTTTAGGCTTGACCTAAACCAACTAGGAGCAGTTGTCTCTCTGGTCATGCTTATCTCTGAAGAGCTTCACTTGTCTGATCCAAGGTTTTCCTGCAGGAAATTCTTTGTTACCTGCATTGTCAATTACTTTAAGCCCATTTGTCTTTTTCAAGGTGGGCTGCGGTGGAGGCCAGCAAGCTAGCTGATGTTGTGGGTGTGAGCCTTGTCGGTGGCCGTCAGGGGCCTTGCTTGTGGTGCTCTCAGCCCTTCGGGGGCAAAACCCCCCGCCCCCCACCCCCGGGCATTTTTTTTAAGCCTATGTTCTAATAAGAGATCCACTGATTGTGAGGAACAACTTGTGCTCAGAATAACTTAAGGGGAAAGGGAGGCATTTGTCGGAAGCGTAGCGAGGCCACTAATAGAATTTAAGATCTGGAGTCCAGTCCCTCACAAGGGACTAGAACTGGTGTGTTCGTTAAGGGTAACGTGGACCTCTGTGACAGATAAACTCCAGACCCCAGCAGCTTGGTACAGAAATTCATCTCTCGTGCTGAGAAGCTTCAGTCGCTGGGCAGGGCAAGCTGTGCGGCACACAGTCATTCGGGGCCCCAGGGTGATGGTGCTCTGTCGTCTTCCCCCTGGACATCGGGTGCCTGGCAGACGGGGGCGGGGGGAGTAGCGGGCTGAACTGGTGGTGTGCTGGGCACGTCTTGGAGGTGGCAGTGATCGCTTCCACCCACAGTCTGTGGGCCAGAACCCAGCCACATGGCCACGGCTTACTTTGAGGGAGACTGGGAAGCGCAGCCCAGCCTTACGCCCAGAAGGAAAGGGAAGCGGGCTTGGAGGACGGTTAGTAGTCTCTGACACAGCCCCGAGCTCCAGATCCATCTGGAACCAGGTCAGCCATGTCGTTGGCTAGACAGAGAGCTGTGTGTCCTTCTGTGCTAGATATTGTTCCGACAAGAAGGGGTGAAAGGTGCTTCTTTTAAGAGAGAGGAAATGCACATTCTCTGCAACCTCCCATGAGTCCCGTAGTCTCCGTGGTGGACAGTTTCAGCTGGCTGGAGGAGGTGTCAGGCTAGCATTCGGTGAGGCCCATCATGGTCCCCTTGTCCTTTGCCTTGGAGTAAAAGGTCAGCCAAGCTGAACGCATAATCTGTGCAGGGCTCACCTCAGAAAGCTAACAATAGGCATTGAAATAATGTCTGTAAAATATGTAAAAAACAAAACAGTTTTCCCAGGAGACGCTGACCTAAATTTTGAGCCAGGCTGTGAGAATTTGCCTTTTTTAACAAGAAAAAGATGATTTTTCCCAAGTCCTATTGGTTCGCATCTGTCTCGGCGCTAGGTAATGCGTGTTCCCTCATTCCCGAGGGGAAGGGGCTTCATTATCTGTCCTTCCATCATTTCTACAGTGTGTTTTCTTCCCGGTAGAGCGGCGAGCCCCGCGCCCTGCTCCTGAGCCCAGCCACACAGCGTGAGAGTGCAGACGAGTTTGGGATCAGGCATGTTAGGAAATGTGCCTGTGTGTACGTGGGGAGGAGTGGCTTTAGGCTCTGCTAGGGAGTGCACCCCACCGTCCCTGTACCTGTTCAGGGTTTGGGATAGCACAGCAGTCCCGGGGATGAGAGAGACCGTCGGCCTGGCCACCCTGCAGAGGGCTGCCCTCCGCCTCCCAGGACTGGGGTACACGGGTCGCCTTCCTCAGCAGAGACACCTGAAGCCTCTTCTGTGGGGGCCACGTGTGCTGAATATTTCCCAGTCGCTTCTCAGAAACGTTGGGAAATGAAAGTGTTGGTGCCAGCGTGTTAGGTAGAGGTTTAGGGAGCGGAATTCTTTGGGTTCAAGAGAAGGTGTTGCAAAGAGAGAAATCTGTACCCAGGTAACCCCAAAGTTCTGCGTTGTACAGGGAGGGATCACGTCCCTTGTGTTTTTAACAATGGAATCAACTGCTAAGAAAAGCCAGGCTCGGGGCGCCTGGGTGGCTCAGTTGTTAAGCGTCTGCCCGGGTCATGATCCCGGGGTCCTGGGGTCGGGCCCCGCATCGGGCTCTCTGCTCTGTGGGAAGCCTGCTTCTCCCTCTCCCACTTCCCCTGCTTGTGTTCCCTCTCTCGCTGTGTCTCTGTCAAATAAATAAATAAAATGTAAAAAAAAAAAAAAGAAAAGAAAAGAAAACGAAAACCCAGGCTCAGGGAGGAAGTCGTTGGGAAGATGCCGGAGAGTCTTCTCTTTGTTCTTTGTGCCGGAAGCGATGGGTTTCTAATTATGATGGCAGGTGAGGGAGCTGTTGAGTGTGTCACCGGGTTTCAAAATATCTCTGTGTGGTGGTGTTGCTCTTCATGCAATAGAACGAGCGTACTTCGTCCTTTTTTCCAAGGACATAAACTAATGGTTTTTTCTTTCCTTTTCTTTATTGCTTTGCTTCCCAACCTGGGGATCTGCCGCTGTATCCCATCGCAATGAAATTCCTTCACCTCTTTTGCATCAAAACAAAAAGGTAAGGAATGGCAAGTGTATTATTTTGCTGAAGCAGGCCCTGCCTATGTTCTGATTGTGGAGAATTATTATTATTATTATTTTTTTTTTTTTTTTAAAGAAGAAGGGATTGATGGTGAGGTTCTCTGTTCTAGAGTCCGTGTTTGGCTGCTTGAGTTCATCGTTCCTGGAGCCTGGTGTTGAGCAAGGCACAGGTCGGGGGCGGGGGGAGGGTCTTTTCGAGTGTTTGTCCATGGCTCACAAACGGGCACAGTTCATAGGCAGTTAACGGTTAAGCTGTAGAAAGATTGGAATGTTACGTGAGAAGGAGGTGAGAGCAGTGACAGGACATATTACTGTGTCTTCACACTTGGAAGCAAACTTAGTCCAAACAATAATGAGCACAGTTTGGGGTTTTATTAAACTTGAGGAATGGTAGGGGAGAGACCGTTTGTGTTCTCTGCCAGTGGGAAAACAGTTTTATAGCTGCAAAACTCTATCTATGTATCATCTATCCGTCTGTAGATTTTGTTTAATGTGGTTAAAACCACATAACCTAACATTTATCATCTTAATCACTTTGAAGTGTAGAATTCAATAGTGTTAAGTACATTCGCATTGTTGTGCAACCAATCTTTTTCATTTTGGAAAATGGAAACTTCTATACCTATTAAACAGTAACTTAACTTCCCTTTCTCCCTCTCTCCCTGGCCCTTGGCAACTACTATTCTACTTTCTCTTTCTATGAGTTTGACTACTCTAGACATATAAGTGGAATCGCAGTACGTGTCTTTTTGTGACTGGCTTGTTCGGCTCAGGATAATGTCCTCCAGGCTCAGCCATGTTGTAGCATGGGGCGGGACTTCTTCTCAAGACTGCATAATATGCCGTTGTATATCTATATCCCACATTTTGATAATCCATTCATCTGTTGATGGACATTCGTTTTTTTTTTTTTTTTTCCACTTACTCACTACATGAATAGCACTGCTGTGAACACAGGGGCCCAAAAGTGCCACCATATCTTTTGATTGGATGAGCTCTGCTAATATCCACTCCCAAAATGAATTCTCACAGCCTCTTGTTTTATTAAATGTTCGGCAGAGCCAAGCCCTCCAGTGTTAGTGGCTCCTCAGGCTGAATATTCATTTGCGGCTCAGTTTGTGGCAGGATGTATCTCCTGCCCTGTAATCAAGCCCTAACTTCTCTCCCCTACTTCCCTTTCCTGTACGTTTAGGGCAGAGGCCGTGAAGGCACATGCTCGCCCACCCTCCCCATCACCCCCGCCCCAGGATGGTGGTTCTTTGTAACATATGGATGCAGGTGTTTCCCTGGTAACATGTACCATCTCATGGGCGTGGTGTGATGTGAGCTGAGTATTACTGATGAAATCAGACCTTGTTGTCTCTCGACGTAGGAGATGCTCGGTCTGTTGCAGTAGTCCGTCCAAAGAGAGGGGAGTGTCGTGTGGGTCTGAGAGGGCAGCCGGTCTGCCTTTCCTTCCAGTTCTCTACTGGGGCACACCAGATCAGGCTGTGGCGACTGTCACTTGAGTCTATTTTCTACAGGACTCTGGGCACAAACCTGGCCCCTTAGGGACCTGAATTTCTGATGGCTAAAAAGGACTGTTTTCCATTAGTTCTGTTGAGTGCCCATACATGCGTGACAACAGTGGAAATTGTAGGAGCTCAGGACATGAGTTGTAGGGGCGTGGTCTAACTGCAGTCCCCAGTGGTCTGCGGGAGGGGCCCTGACGGGCAGAAGTAGGACCCACCTTTGGACTCCCTTTGGATGGGCAAATTGAGAAAAAAAGTGTGTTTATGATGTGTTAAAAACAGATATTAGATCTGTAAGAAATCTTCAAGAATATGCTTCAGTTTCCATGATATTTTTAATGTGATTTTCATGACTTGTGATACCCTCTTCGTTGCTTGAGGAGGTAAATGAATGGGTATGATTCAGTAGCAGTATTAATGGTTTTGAGAGTGCGTCCTAGCTGGACTCGGTTCTTGAGACAGAAAGCACACTTGGGCAAGGGGGTCTGCAGAGAGAGGGCAGGAGAACTGAAGAGTGGAACCCACGTGCGGCCCCAGAGCAAGTTGAAGGAACTCTGCGGGCATCATACGATGCTCCAGCAGGTGCCGTCCGGGCCCCGAGGCCTCCTGCTCCAGAATGCTGTGCGTCATCGGCACTTTGAGCCTCTGACACTCTGAGGGCTATTTGGGAACCATTTTCCCTACCACATATTTTGCCTATATTTCTTGGTGCTTCACGTGGGAAATCAGGGCATGTCAGATGACGCAGAGAGCCTTGAAGCCAGCCAGTTGTGTTGTGGAAGCAAGGCTGTGCACCACTCATGTCAGTTCAGTGATCAGCGTGTGTGCTAGCAATCCTGGGGCCAACCATGTCTTGACGATCGGTAATGAGGTTTGAAAGCAGGTTCTCTTTCATCTTCTGTGGGTCTGGAGGGTACCTCTACTCCCCTCCCCCCCCCCCCCCGCCCTGGCAATTAATATAGTTGATAGAATACAATGAATCTCCCTTTTGGTTTCGCTTCCTTTCACATGAATTTGGAGGTAAGCAAGGTTCGACAGTGGACGCTGTTCAGGATTTTTACTTCAGTGCAGTTTAAATCGAAATAAAAAATACACAGTAGTATTGGTGATGGAGGTGGGACTGATGAGAAAGGAGATGGTGTTAGATCATTGTAGTCATCAAATCACCGCAAACTAGGCAAGTAGAAATGCGCGGCAGTCCTGCCGAGGGACTGTTTTGGGTTTTAGTGAGAGACAAGATCTGGACATTATTCATTCATGTCTTCAGGACATTCAATTCATTCAGGACTTACAAATGACCTATGAGAGGGGAAAAGGAACAGGTAGGGTGGGTGGGGAAATGTCCTTTGGAGAAAATGCAGAGGGAACCGCTAAAGATCAGGAAGCAGAACAGATGCCGGAGGGAGTTTGGGATGAGCAGAGAAGACGGTCCGTGCCCGGAGCACAGCTGGAGATTTCCCCATGTACACTGCGATAGTGCTGGGGATAGGGGCTCGGCCCTAGAACACGAGAGAATCACCTGGGGCACTTTTCAAAATATGCCAGTGTCTGAGCCCCATGCCAAGGTGATTAAATTGGAATTTCTCCAGGCAGGACCCAGTCTGGACATTATATTTTTTAAAAGCTTCATAAATGATCCTTGTGCCCAGGCACAAGGGAAGGAAAGAGAAATGCTAATGAATTTGTCGAGAGGTAGGTGCGTGGTGAACCTTCAGTGTCATTTTCAGTAACATCATGAAGCTAGGAGGAGGCCAGACTCTGGAAGGTTCTGAGAGGAATGAATGGACAGCGAGGGCCCATGTGTGGGAAGCATGTAGTCAAGGGATTTGACAGGAAACTGAAGACTTAAGAGGAATAAGAGCGGGGTCAAATAAAGGGTTTTTTGTTTGTTTTAAAAGATGATAAAGTGTCAGCAAAGCTGCTCAGGAGAGAAGGGTAAGTGTAGGATGAGGTATCATTAAGAGTGGGCTGGGTGTGACCTCAGACTCACGGGGAGGAGAGCTGAGAGGACCTTCCTGCTTTAATGAAGAATGGGGGCGGACGTGGGGCACACCCACCAGAAGGTTGGCCTGCTCTGGCGGCTGGCGGCAAGGCTCTCCGCTGAAGCCAGGCGGACAGTCGAGGACAAGCTGGGAGCATCAGCAGCCCGGGAAGCAGGCTGGAAGAGTTCCCGTGGGCTCCCTGACGCACCCAGACTTCTCACGTTGGCCATGTTTGGATCTGTACCAAACCAGGTGTGTAAGGGTTGGTGACTCAGTGGTAGGAACAGACAGAATGGATAGTGGGGCTGGTCCAGGGCGAGGGATTCCCTGGAGGGCTTTAGGAGGCTATCAGGGCAGCAAGGGAGTCAGGGCCATGGGACAGGGTGGTTTGCAAATCCTCAACCCCAAGTCTTGGAAGGAAAGAGGGGGGCCATAGTAGACGAGAGAGTTGAATGGCCACAGGGCTCTCGGGAGCTGTCGGACTGGGGCCCTGACTCCCGTGGTGGAGGGTCATGGAGAGGGGATGCCAAGCGAAGAGCTTATGCTGACCAGGCAGAAGACGGCTCCCTGCCTGTCCCTGGGAGGCTGAGTAAGTGGGAAGAGTGCTCAGCAAGGGTCAAGTTTCAATGAAGTCCAAGAAGAGAAGGAAAGATCGACAAGCCAATATAGGATAAAAAGTAGCTTCATTGTCCTAAAACAGAGCATAATTGAAAGAGGTTGTTGGTACAAATAAATCTTTAAAAAAAAGTCTGTGTAGGTGTGTGTGTCCGAGGGGAAGGGGGCAGAGGTGGATAGCAATAGTGATGGTTCCTTTCCCCTTCAAAACCAGCAAATCAAAGAATATTAGTAAAATATAGAAATAGCTTAAATAACATGAATATTTTATGTTCACTGTGTTATCTAGAAACCCAGCTGTTTGCTGGCCATTAAAGATGGCTGGTTACAGACCCGGTAGTAAGTTATTTAAAATGGAAACTCTGAAAATATATTTGTTGAAAGATGTTTCGTGTCTTGAATTCTCCATTATGCCTTTGGCCTCTGCAGAGAGAGGGAAATAACATTATGTACACACATCGTTAATTACTCATTAATCTGACATTTTGATGGCAGTAAGCAACAAATATTAATTTGAGACTCAAAATTGCGATTATTTTCTAAGATGTATGACATCTGCAAAAAATGTGAAACCTGAATTTCAAAATCACTTTCTTCAAAGACCGATTGTGGCAAAACTCATTATTAGAGCCTTCTGTACCTTAAATGCTTTAAACGAAACACTGCAATTTACAGAATTCATTACTGTGCACAACTAATTAGAACTTTAAAGGAAATCGCAGTAGGGAATTAGACATTTTAAAGAGCATTTCCTTGAGCTGCAATGTTCTTCAGAATAAAGGTTGTTTTGCAGCAAATGAGGCACTTGAATTTTACATATATATATATATATATATATATAGACACATGCTCTGAAGAGTAGCATGTTTGACCAGCCGTGTTTGGAAACTGTTCCTGTTCTCCGTGCAGACAAAAGGGAAAAAGCAACAAAGGCAGCAAGGGAGGGACAAGACAGAAATGCAAATCAGATGTCCGTGGTGTCCTCGGAAGCCCAACAAAAAACACAGACATATATAATTAGTTTCCAAAGCCAGCTTTACCCTAGGAGAAAAAAAAAAAATTCTCATCTAAGAAAACAGCAGCGAGAGCTGTGTGCGTCCCAGGTGTATGGGTGATTACAGCGGAGAGCAGGGAAAGCCACTGCTGTTCAGCTCAGCTGCCTCCGTGCTACACAAATGTGTTTACAGAAAGAATATAAAATCGACCATGGGTAACTCCCTCCCTTTCCCCAAATTGATTAATTTCTCGACGTGCTGGCAGATTTCTACATGGACGGGGATGGAGTTTGGGAGATGAATGTGTAAATCAACAGCAGGTGGGACGTTGAATTTGTCTGGCCCAGCTGCTGTTCGGTGCATTTCCTATTCTTTCTGGTTATCTCAGTCTGGCATCTGTCACTGAGCAGGACTCCTGGGCCTCTGTCATCCCAGGCCTGGGGGGCCACAGTGTGGCCTGCCTATGTAGCCTGATAGCTCAGGGCCCTGGCCCAAAGAGCTAACAGCAAGAATGACGGCCCCGTTGCTATTAGCGGGAACCGACAGAGTTGAGCGGGTATTTCTTTGTGCTGCGTTTTGATACTTCTCTTCCTTCCTCTCCACCTTGAATTTGGTGATTGCATTCTCTGGGCTCTTCTGCCACACCTCCTTACTTGATAATGAGACTCTGAGACGCGAATGTGCTTTTCTTTGTATTTTAATCTTGGTGATGATACCCGGCGATAAAAAATGACCTGCTTTCTGGCCCTTTAGATTAAGTCTTGAAGGAACAATGTGTTTTCCGCACACGCCCGAAATCTCTGTGAAATTTAATCATCCAGCAGACTGACATTTTCAGCATTTCCTAACGTCACAGAGCTTCGGAGTTGGGCATAACCTGTAGAGGTGAACCCCTCGACTCTCCCGGTGTAAGATGAGCCCGTGCTCTGTCTCCCCCATCACAGATGACCCCCCAGCTTCTGTCTCAGGGTTGCTGAGGTTTACCATGATATCTGGGCAAATGGCAGCTGCCCCTCTGACAGCACTCCCCCACCTGAGGCACCATCCAAGAAATGCTAAGCCTCCCTCTCTTGGATAACAGGGAGGATGGCAATTTCTCCAAGGCTTTCTCGAAAGATCAGACCTCCATCTTTCTTAGGGGCTTGCTTGGACAGATCTCCTCTTCAGAATAAAATCACAGTCACTGGCGTCATTTAAAAATGTTCTACAGAAAATACTGATGATTGCTAGCAGGCAGGAAATCAGATCCTTGTTTGATATTTATTTTAAAAGAGATGCACGAAATTATTTTAAGTTTAGCTGTAGTACGGGATATTCACTGCTACCTCAGGGTAGTAGCTCGGGTATATTTTTTCATGTGTATTTCTTATATTCATAATTTGGGCAGTGGTTTCTACCCACTTTGTTTCTACTTGAAGTTTTTTTTTAAAGAATAATTTCTAATAAGCTGAGATCGTTTAAGGAATTATTCTTTATTGTCCTGTCAAGTTGCAGGAAACATCAAATATTGAGCCTTTTCTGTCATCAGTCTGGTATGCGGCCAGGCTTACTGGCTCTTCACGCACACGTGTCTTCATGGCATTTAATTATTTTTCACTCCCTAAACCTTAGCTAGAATATTTTGAGGCTTGTTATACCACATTTGTGTTTGTATTTATTTGCAGTCTTTGGAGGAGAGAGAGAGAGAGGACAAAGTGTTACTGTTTATAAATTCCTGGCAGAACTGACTTCGGTAATCTTTCTGTACATTTTCAGTAGAAAAAGAGGTTGTCAGAAAGGAAAAAAGATTAAAAATCTCAAATTATTTGGGGGAAAAAAAATCAAAGTTGATCTGAATAGAGAATCACCCATAGAAATGTGGAGTGTGCAATTAAAAGCTCGTTAAAAAGGCTCAGAGATCTATGCTAGTGAGATTTTAATCTGTCCAGGAAAAGGTTGGAGTATGCAAATATAAAATTGTAGTAAATTGTAACAAAGAAGTTGGCACTTCCTTGGAGATAAAAGCCTGTGCAGCCTTTCCATGAGGACCTCAATGAGGACCTCCTGAGACTCTCCTTACCTGAACAGACATGTACTGAACACGCATCACACGCCAGGCATTGTCCTGGGTGTTGGGATGCAGTACTGAAGAGACTCAGACAAAGTAACAGTTCCTACTGTCATGGAATTACGTTGGACCAGACTACCTACCAGGTGTGGCAAGCTAAACTGTTTCAATTCTGTTGCTCCTATTCTCCAGATCTGTTTCTTCATTTTCCCACACTGGGAGTTCAGAGTTAGGGTAATCTGCAAGGTTTTCTAGTCCAGCCTCCTACTGATGCTGACAAGCCTTTCTGGGGAAGCCTCTATGTTTCCACATGGGGGCCAACAGAATATAGAGATGCTGTCGTCTCCCCATTTCTAGACAGTAGAGCTGCCCCGAGGGAGGCAGCCTGAGATTTGGTGTCTTTTGTTAGCCCTGGCACCTTGTTACCTGGCATAAAGCCGGTGGTCACCTGCAAACCTCAGTCCCCTTTACCATGAATTGCTTGGAACCACGTCTCCCACATCTTGTAATTGTGTATTGGATTTTTTTGACCCAAAATGTAGAATTTTTTTTTTTTGCATTCATCTCATGTGCATTTCATTATGGTTAAAATCGTCCCATGTTGCAGTTGAGTCCTGATTATTTTCTCTAAACATTTTTGATTGATTACCCATAAAAAATTTAAGTATTCACTTTCCATATATGTATTGCTTCTTATTTTATAAGTTAAATACGTATGAGCTAATATCTCAGGCCATAATATATACTTAAGGGAAGGTTCAACTAGTGAAGTAAATCCATATTTCAGGTCATTTTGATGATTTCAAATTTTTTATTTCCAACCAGATCTCATCAGATCGTTGTTTCTGTCTCCTATGGCTGCCATAGTGATTACGCCTAGAGTGGGAGAACCTTCTGCTTACAATTTTCTTGTTGTTCACCTGTGCTTTCTTTATTAGTATTACCTTCAATCCACAATTCCTTTGTGGGAACCTTTTTTTTTTCTTAAACCACCTGTCCATTTTGCTAAACTTGGTTATTTAGAACTAGAGAATGTAATCCATAAATCCACTGAACAGAGCTCTGCTAAAATGTGTTAATACAGCAAAAGAGAGCAAGCAGACAAGAGAAGGACCTTTGGTCGTCCGTGGTTACAGAAGCCCTCGGACTTCTTGTATACCTCATGTGAGAAGCTCTCCTTTCAATACAGACCATGACAATATTGCCATGCACTCAATGCGTTTAAAACATTCGTGAGGCTTCACTCTTTTTTTTTAGTTTAAAAATAGAAAGAGCCAAAAAAAAAAAAAAAAAAAAATAGAAAGAGCTCTGATGTTGTCTTCCCACACCCTATGGACCATCTCACATACTTCTTGGGCTATCCTCGTTCTACTTTAGTGATCTTCTCTCTGGCGCATCAGTTGTCTCTCTACAATTTTTCGTCATGCATACTTTTGGTAGCTTACCTGTAGGTATTCATCCCAGTCTTACATAAAAATAGAAAAATGGTACAGATGAGTCCTTAGAACGCTTAAAACGTCTCTCTAAGCTGACATTGATCCATTCATCAGCTTTCTAAAAGCACAATTTTTAAACTAGCTGGGAATAAGCCTCATTGTTTTATAGCATGCCACTGATTTTTATATGTTAGCTGGAAGATTATCACAAGACACTGTCCAGTGTTTTGATTCTAGCTACCCACGTGGTACCACTTACTGGGTCTCTTCTCTATGACGGGCTCCATACTAGGCTCTTTACAAATGTTATTTCCTTTGATTCTCATGGGATACCTATGGCATAGGCTTTTTATTTCTATCTTACAAAGTAGGAAGCTGAGACTCAGAAGGGTTAAAGTTGGGGGCAGCTCTCAGCAAGCAAAGGGCAGGCTTTTTGACATTGGCATTTGCCATTAGGAAAACACACTCGGGTCTGTCCCCCACATCCGTCTCTAGAGTGAATAACAAGGTGGCTTCCGAGGACACAGAAGCGTGGGTTTTATAACACTGTGTTCTCTTATGTGCGTAACGCTTTACCCCCTTTTGAAAATTGGGACATCGGCACATGTGCAGTGTCCCAGTGCCTCCCTCTCCTTGCTGCCTGGTGCCCCGGAGCTGGATCCCCACGTGTCCACAGCTGCACACGCATGCTCCTGGAACAACCGGGTGGAAGTTGCCAGGGCCTCGCGTGATGGAGCTGGGTGCCCTCTTATTGTATCCTCACCTGCCTGTGCTCTGTCTGCTGTTCTCTGCACTGATCTCTTCTGGATGAAGACTCGTTCTAGGAAACAGCTGTTTTTCCTGACACCTGTTACCCACCGCCTGCCCGCAAACAGCAGTTCTCTGTTCTCTGGGGCTGGTGCTGGTATAAATTCCGGGATTTTAAGTTATTTTTCTGAAGTGATATTTTAGTAATTTCTGACTTTTACTGTAAATTTTCAGAGAAACCAAAAAAATTTGAAAAATTTATATCCAGTACAATGGATACCTATATACCAACCACTTTAATTCAAACTAATATTTTCCTGTGTTTGCGTCATCTGATACATTTCAGTGAATTATTTTTTCTGAATTATTTATAATTTTTCTGAATATATATTTTTTTCTGAATTATTTATAATGAGCTGCAGGCATCTTGACACCTTACTCCCAAATACTTCATTATTGCCTCCTAAAAATAAGGATGTTATCCCTAAAATAAAGTCATTCTCTAACATAACTGCTGTGCCATTTTCATACATAAGAAAATTAACACTAATTCTCTAGTATCACATAATACCCAGTGCAATTATCCCTCCAAAATGTATTCTACATTTCTTTCCCCAAACTAGGATTCAATTAAGTTTCGTACATCGCGTTTGGCCTTTATATCTCAAGGAGTTATAGAGTTTAGACTTTCTGTTGTGAAAGGGGCAGAAATGAAAGACCTGGATGATTTAAAAAAAAAAAAAAAATGAGTCCTATTTTACATGAACGATGACTTTTCAGATTAAATAGTCTATTGATCTCGGTTGTTCCGGTGGTTTTTCACTTGGTAGTAAGTGGCGCCGGATATGTTAAAGTTGTAAACTATCGAAATCTCTAAAGTGCGCACATGAACCACATCTTAACAGAGGCCGTCCGTCATCTGTAAATGGACATGGGACACTTAGTACTTTGATGCTCTCTGTGTGAAACCATCTCCGAAGCAAATAGTGCATCAAGGGTTTTGGCTCAGCACTGATAATGGATTGTAATAGGTCGAAATTAAATATGATTTAAGTGACAGGAAAATGGTACCAGCTAAGTAAATAATTGATTAATCATCCCCCAGTTAAATCTGGCAGGTTAAATCGCAAGTCTGGGATTTAATGCTTGGTAGAAGCTCCTCTCCACCTTTCAAACCTAATAAAACTTGTATTTAAAGAAGAGAGAAGAATCAGAAACTATCCAGAGAAAGGGCATGTCCCTTGCTGTGTCTTATTTGCAACATGATGTCGTGTGTGTTCGTTGTGTTTTGGAAGCCATGGTGAGAAAATGGAGATCCAGGAAACAGCTGTCATAGAAAATGCATTAAAAAGTAGATCCGTGGTTGGGCGGAAATCAACAGATTGAGAAGGCAGATGATAGCACATCTTTTTTGTCTTCTCCTAAATTATGGTGAGTTGAGTAGGGTCAGTAGGACTTTGATGAATTAGGTTAGCATATAAAACTGGTTACCATGTGTCCTGGTCACTGTGTGGCTGCCACTGGACTCCTGGGTGGCCTTGGGCCAATCACTTGACCTGCCATTTGTCTGTGTCTCCAGTGGCTCTTCAGTAAATAAAAGGCTTAGACAGAGGACCGCTGAGGTTCCTTACAGCTCTGAACATCTAAGAGACTAAAAGCTAGAAATCTTTATGAACTAGTACCGTCCTGCTTCCCTGGTGTAATTTTAACTGGCCTTTGTCATGATGGTTCTGTAGCGTTGTAGTTTCCGACATGTCTCCTGGATTATCAAAAGGTGTCCTTGGTTTACATTAGACCCGTACGATTTCGTTTCACTTCTTAAAGTTGAGTAGTCTTCCCCTAACACTTAATTAGCTAGAATATTTAATTAATCAGAGTAGTCCATTCTGGGTCCATGTAGAATAAGATAAATTTTGCTGTAATTAGAAAAATATTTACATGTTAAAAAACGGCAGAGCCACTAATACCTTACAGTTATTGCTTAAAAATCCTTAATTCCCAGTAATTCAGCAACCTAAGAGAAAAAGAACTGACTCACTCATCACCCAAGGCAATGTTGTGTCGCATTTTTTTTTAAGTTCATTTATTTATTTAAGTAACCTCTACACCTAACGTGGAGTATGAACTCATGACTCCGAGATCAAGAATCATGTGCCCTTCTGGTGGAGCCAGCCAGGCGCCCCTGTTGTGTTGCATTTTAAAGATTGATTCAGTGTTTGTATTTTCCAGGTCAGCAGAGTATGTCCTATAGAGCCTTTAACAAATTTCTTAGAATTTTTGGGCTGTGCTTCTTCTTCCATACACTAGAAATAGCCTTATGTCAAAGAGTAGTAAGGATAGAAAGAAATGATGTAAGCGTAGTGCCTACCGCATAACAGGAGTTGACATGGGTTAATGATTAGACGTTGTACTATCACTGAATCCTAGCAATTTCCTTCCAAGTAGAGGGTCCTCCAACCCATATGCTTGATGAAGAACAAGACTTATGACATATGATGTCCATCATCGTTGTCTCACGACATCGGATTGACTTCACAACGCTTCACTGTCTAACTCAGAACCCAAGAAAGGTAGACACCTCCTTTATTGTCAAAAATTTGAATACTCCAAGTTCCATGAATATTCTCTCTAGGAAATATTGACACCCATTCATCAAGTCTTTTCATTTTCCTGGCCCCAGGAATACCAATAGTAGCTGCCTTAGCATCAGAGGTAAACATATAATTATCATGAGCAAAGAATCCACAAAACAGACCTTTGTTGTAAAATGCGATGATTATTCTTTATATTTGAACCTGGGCCACATCAAACTATATTTCCCTAACTATAAACACTAGAAGTGGCAAAAATCTGATAAAATTCAGGAACCATGCCCAACACTAACATAATACAATCACTTATAATTTTACGAAAGATAAGTGATTTAGCATTTGTTTCTGTAATGGTTGAGAGAAAAAGAACTGGAATCTTCAACTCAACTTTTTCCTCTTAGAAAATTGAAAATATCCTTAAGTGTGTTATTGAAGACAGCTCCAACACTGACAGTCCTCAAAGTGTGGACCTCATTACTCAATCTGTTGATTCCCTCTCCTAAAGACTTGTCTGCCCATTGTCTCCTTCACTGCTTTACAAACGGAAAAAAGTTAGCTTTTAATATTTTCCAGGGCCATATAAAGAAAGGTCTCGATGTTAGCTTCATGTATACGTTAACTGAGGTCAGAATGGATTATCCTTTTGTGACTAGGAGCAGAGTCCCACCCCCTCATCCCATCCCCACCTCCAGCCCCTTAGAATCAGGGCTAGAAGTAGAATTTGTGGATAACTTAGGCACACCTAAAAGGAAACACGGAGACCCACAACCCTCTGGAGGTAGTTTGTCCTGCACCAGCTTTAGGATTCATCCAGACATAAGCATGGGCAAAGACATCGGCTCTGGTGATATTCTTTGTTGGTTGGAAAATGTCAGTGTCTTTGGTTTTAATCAAAATTGCTCATAATCTGGTTTAACGATGCCATCAAGGCCTTGGTTTACTCTGCCCCAGGTGAATGAAAATATTTGCTTGAAAAATAGGTTATTGGTTTTATAGCCCTACCTACTTCAATGCCTCTATCAAGAATATGAGAAGAGGTATTAAATCTCAATTTTTAATAAAATTATTGACATCAGGGAGCTTTATAACACTTGACATTTGCTTTCAGTGTTGGGGGAAGAAGGAGAAAGTAAATTGATTTGGTATTTATTTCCTAGGTTGGAGTACGACAAGTTACTTTAAACATAAAATATGTGCATTGCCTTTGAACGCAGTGAGCAGAATGGGTTGTTGGTTCTGAAAATGAACATAAATTTTAGAATAAAATGGGTAATGTGGTCATGATAATAATGTAATTCCATTGCTAAATGAACCCATTTTATTATATTCATCATCAGATTCCTATTGCCACCTAGACACCCTTCAAAATTGATAGAAAGTGATGTTTGGGCCCAGAAAACACTGCTCATTGGTGAAAATACAGATCACCTATGAAAGTGAACTTCATGTCATTAGTGTGCTCTTGGTATCACTTTTGCTGCCGGCATTAAAAAACAACGCCCAGAAAAACGTCTTTGAATGTGTTCTTCCTTGCAGAGAGTATCCATTTTCCAGTAGAATTTGCTTCTAGTTGGTAATGATCTTGAGGGCCGTGTCGGAGTTGGTGGTGGGGTTTGCTGGGCACAGGCAGGTCTGGGACTTGGAGGAGGTGCTGTGAGAGCTTGGCGGGACAGAGGAAAGCCGAGGGTCCGAGGGCACCACTCTTCCTACCTTGGCAGCTCAAGGCCTGGTTTAGTCTCCAGATAATCCTGTGCCGCAGGCTTCCTAATACAAGGTGATAAATGATGGGTCGGTCTCATCAGAAAAAAAGTGCTTCTTAAAATGGTAACTCTCCAGGGGCGCCTGGCTGGCTCCGTCAGTTAAGTGTCAGACTCTTGATTTCAGCTCAGGTCATGATCTCAGCTGTGAGATCGAGCCCCTTGTCGGGCTCCAGGCTCGGTGTGGAGCCTGCTTAAGATTCTCTCTCCGTCCTTCTGCTCCCCCAACCCCCACCCCGTAAAGAATAAATACATAAATAGATTTAAAGTCAGTTCTCCGGTAACATTGGTCACTGGTCTCTAAAGAGAGCTGCTCCTAGAAAACGCAAGATCTGTTTTCCTGAAGACCTATCTCTGCCAACACGTTCCCTGGTTGGGCCATCAGATTCTACCCTACCTCTTGGGAAAAGCTGGTTGTTGTCATGACCGCTTGCATTTTCAGGAAAAGGCCTACAAAGCTGGTACGAAGGCCAGCTGAAATACAGTTCATTTCATCTACTGCTCCGAAACTGTGTGCGACAGACTGCCTGGCTTCTTTTTTTCTTGCCTTACTAAAGATGATGCCAGCTTATTTACCCCAGCAGTGTTTTTAATGTAGATGTTAAACTGTGCGATAGATTTTAAAATGAATTTTTAATTACTTTCTGCTATTCTGAGCTCATTGCAATCAGCAGCCATCTTGCTTGAGGATAAAACAAAACAAAACCAGCTCGCTCATGGGAGGAGCAAAGGCCTGCAGAGAAAAGCTTTGCAGGAATGGGGTACAGAAGCCCATTGTCAGCAGCAACTGCTGGACACCTCTCCCAAGCATGGGCCCAACTGCCAGAGGGTTCTGGAAGCTTCGAGTTTTCACTGATGGTTCCTCCTCTCTAATGAGGTCACCTCTCAGCACAGTAGGTGGGATGACTCTGCTAATGGGAGATTCAGAAATGCAGATTGCAATTACAGTCTTTGTTTCCAGATAGCTCCCCTAGTTTCCAAACAGCCCAAGGAGCTAGAAACGGGGACAACGCCTCTACAAATGCGAAACAGCAAGATAGGACACGTCCTTTATCCACAATCATCCGAGTGCCTGTCTTTTCTGAGGAGCAGAGATGGGGGCGAATGGGAACAACACTGGCCAGGGGTTCACACAGTGACATTTAAGCCTAATGTCCTGAACAGTTTCATGTAGTCGTGGTAAGTTGCGTTATCCAGGCCGTGCCAATGGAAAATCCACGGCCCGGAGGGTTGACGTGACCTGTCCCGCGGCCACCGCTCTAGGCTCCATCATCTACGAAATGGGAGTAACAGCGTCAAGCCTGCCTGCACCCCTGTGAGAATTTTATCTGTGGAAATGCTTTCGAAAATGGATAAATCCTCTACACACACAATTCCTTACAACAAACAGTGAGTCCTAAATGTTTATTTCCGTGAGTACCACACAGAGAATGGAAGAAATAAACCTCTTCCCAACCCTCCTTTCCCTCTCCTTGCTGGAATGTGAGAGGAGAAGCCGAGTTGGGGACCAGGGAGCCCTGGGCGCGGTGCTCCGAGGCCACTGCAGTCTTGGCGTCAGGGGCCCTGGATCCCGCGCCCGCGTCACCATGACGACGGGCAGCGGCTGTGCTCCCCGAGGCCAGATCTAGAGCCTGGGCCCGCATTGGCCGGCTGCTTTTTTGTTGGTTGGTTTGGCTTTTGTTCAGGGGGTTTTCTTGTTTTGTTCTGTTTTGTTTTAATTAACCAGACCAGACCCCGTGTCTCATTTGGGTTTGTCATTGTCTTAACTCCTGACTTTCTGCGATCTGAACGGTGAGCCAGCAATTCTCCTTTCCCCAGATATTTCTTCCTAGTGAGGCAGGCTAGAGTGTAGAATACCAAGCAAGATTCTGTTTGAATCCCAGCCCAAAGATGATGAAGGGGGCATTCGTCTGAATGAAGATATTTGCCAGAGGTTGGTCAGGAGTTGGAGGCTCTGACCAAATGCTTTTGTGCGTCTCCCGATCTCCGATGTAATTAATGCATACCTGTCTGCCTGTATTTATCAGGCGCCGTTGCACGTCCTTTTTTTGAGCATGCTCCCTCAGTCCTTACAGCAGCTGGGGGTGGATGGCATCCTTCTTGCCTGTGTACAAAATGAAGACAATGCAGATTCTCTGCAAAGGAGCTTTGCCCCAATGCAAGGTCTCTCTCACTGCTGTGCTGCATCTCTGGGTGGCTGTACTAATGGGTCTGTTCCCTCCTCTGTTCAGAGAGATCCGTGGTAACCGAGATCAAACAGAAGCCAGCGGGTGACTGTCTCACTTCCCCGTCCACCCACTTTTGGCTGAGAGCTTCAGCTTTCTGGCTGCTTTCTGAATTGAGGCATCACTTTCTGGTTTTCAGGAGGAGATAGGCCACTCAGGGACTGACTTGTAAAGGGAAAGAGCCTGTGCTGTCTCCTGACCAGAATCCCAGAAGTCCTTTTGGGTGTCTGGATGACTGTGGATGGGAGCCAGTATTTCCACAGGGCTTTGCACGGGCCCTGCCGATGTGGGAGCTCTCCTCCAAGGCCAGGGTGCACACCTCCATGACAGTTTAGCCGGGTGTATGCCCTTCGGACTCGGGGGGGGGGCGGACAGTATACTGTATACTGTATACTGTTGAACTATGACAGTGAATGGTCACGTTCAGAAAGGATGAATGAGTGCCATATGCAAAATGGGTTTTAAGGAGGAAATTAGACTTCGAGAAGTCACCTAAGAAACCATGAAGATAGTTATGGTGAGGGAGGGTCATGTGTGGTTGAGGACAGGGACAGAGGGAATGGAAGAGATCGGATCCGTGGCAGAGCAAAGATGAACGAGGAATCCGGAGTGGTAACTGGGTTGAGGAGCTCTGAATCCTGCAAGGGTTTGGATTTGGGTATCTGTCCTCTGGGTCTCTGATCTCTGCCCTACCCTCCTCTCAGGGAAAGGGCTGTACTGCACATATTAGCGACCGAGATAAACTTATTTTTTATATTCACTTTAGAGTGTTTCATTTAATTACTCATATTGTTACCATATTGCTTTCTGCTACTTTTCATTGCAGATGGATTAGCTAAGCTTTGTTTCCCAGCCAGAGAACTAACTGAATTACTATTTATAATGCAGTTTCTATGGAAAATGAATTATAAATTTCAAACAGCTTTGCAAATAGCATTTTGGAATACAGACAGAGTTGCAGACTTCTCTTACTGCATTTTATTTAAAAAGGAGATATTCTGGTAGTAGATGTGGAGCTGACTCTCAGAAGAAAGGTGAGGTTGAGAAGTATAGATTTGGGATTTGTCTGCATAAGCGTCGGAATTTAAAAGGCTGAGCAGGATTGAAGGAGGCAGTAGGAAAGCTTGAGGCAGCAGGACCCACCATTTGTTCATCTAGTTTAGAACTGAAAAACAATACAAGGTCTGTTTTGTTTTGTTTTTTTTAAATAAAATGTGAAGCTGAATCAACTTTGCTACGGTAGAAATTAATTGAAAAAATGGGAAAGTAAATCATTCTTTCAGAAAGGAGCGATCTGAATGAATGTATCTCAAGTTGCGAAAATATGAATTAAGAGCTCAAGCAATGCAAATGTCCTCTTTGGGGAAAAAAATGGATTGAGTTGCACATAGTAATTTCAATTGATTTAAAGTCAGTCGATCGAGCTGCTGCAAATGAGTGGTGGCGTGTGTGGCCCTGTCGGGAGGGAAGCTGAATGAGTCACTGGGGAGTTCGTGAGCTATGACACCAACCTGCTCCCTTGCTATTTCCAGGTGAGAGTATCATTTAGGGCCCAAGTTGCGATGTTGGAGACAACTCATCAGGTGTGTTTATGAAGCATCTGTCATATGCCAGTAGCAGTCTAGGCTTGGGGAAGGATAAGAAGCATAAGACTCTTTCCCTGCCATTCAGGAATTTGTCTTTCAGTTGGGGGAACAGGACTCACACACATAAGTCAACGAGAGAGCATAAGAGACAGAGTGTCCTCTGTCCCCAAATTGTCAGGCAGTTTGTACTGCTGGGCCAGCAGGAAGGAGAGCAGTCTCTATGCACTGAAGCAGTCTAGGGAGACCGTGAAGCAAGAGGGTTTGGGGATGAGCTTGAGTGGAGTCGGATAGGGTGTCATCAGACTAGGACTATAGGGAAAGAGGGTCCATGCGGGGAGGAAGGGAAGAGCAAAGATTCAGACTTGAGGTTGAATGAGGCCTGCAAGGGGTCTGTCCGTATCATGCATTATAGGGGAGGAGGCCTAGCTGGTCGAGGTACGAGAGAAGGTTTTGAAGGCCTTGCATGCCCGGTTAAGGGATCTGGACTTGATCTAATAAATGACAGAAGCAGGATATGACCGACAAGACATGCTGGTACTTTGAAGTAGGAGCAAAGCCACGTAGGGTACTAGCTCTTCCCACTGGGATATCATCAGCCACACGGACTTCCTGAGATGACAGGCTCAAGAGTGGTGACGCTGACATGCCTCTAGCTGGCTCTTAAATCAAAGACCCAAATCTTCTTTTTTTTTTCCATTAACATACAATGTATTATTTGCCCCAGGGGTACAGGTCTGTGGATCCTCAGGCTTACACATTTCACAGCACTCCCCATAGCACACACCCTCCCCAATGTCCATCCCCCAGCCACCCTATCCCTACCCCCCAACCCTCTAAGACCCGAATCGAGGGGGAATGGACTTAGCCTGAAAATGCCAACTGAAACCAAATTGAAAGAAACATAGAGTCCAGGCAGAGAAACTCTTGCAAAAGACACACCAAAGCTGAGGACCCCTTGTCAATTTGCAAAAACCACAGCCCAGACAGTATACGTGGGCGCTGCGGAGAGGGAAAATATAGCCAAATCAAACTGACCATCTTCATGATCCTGAAATCATTCCTTGTGAGTGAAGATGTACCCTCTGCTGGGGAGGCTGAAAGTGACTAGTCAATTGGATACGGTTAGGAGACCTTCCGCTGCTTGACACATTCAGTGAATTTTTCACTTTTAAGCCAGCTTGGCAGTGGGGGAGAAAAAGTCATAGAATTACCTGACTGGGGCGCATTTTCTCAGACCCCCACACTCAGCCCGCTCTTGAGTAAAGTTGAAATAATGGAAAAAAGGAAATCTCTATCATCGTCTTCCACTTCTGCCATCAACGTTCATGGCAGACTCTTCACACAGGGGCAATGTTTTGCTGGAAGACGCAAGCCCACGCCAGCAGCTCTGGACCTTGTGTTTTACTCGGCTCTGTCCCTCTCATTGGTCACCGTGATCTAGTCTTCTTCCCCAGGGAGCAATGAGTGTGCAGCTAGACCCCATGGGCCCCTACCAGGCTCAGCAGCTGACTTGCAAAGGACAGAAAGTGGATGTTGGAAGGCCACATAAGGATCCTTACCCTTAAAGCATAAAGATCCTCAGCAGGGGCACAGGCTCAGGGAGTGGGAGGTGACGGGGACAGAGAGGACGCACTGGGTGTCTGGGCATCCCTGACTCTGGGCCAAACACTCGTGCAGCATGCTGCCTTCCAGTGGAGGCACACACTAAAAGTAGATGATCTAAATGCAGATTTGGAGTGGGTTGAAGGGAAAGAGAAGACATGGTTGGAAGCAGCCAGAAATTTCGGAATCATCTTACTGAGCTGTAGGAAAGCATCCCTCACTGGTGACTAGAGACAGCAAAGTTGCTCTGTGAGCTAGTCCCAGGGTCAGAGCTCAGGGCTTCCTGCTTGACGTACCCCAGGCAGGCCGGGCCTCAGCAGACCAGATCGAGGTGTAAAGGCCACAGAGACCTCGCGTGGACCTGCCGCATCACCGCCATACTGCCCGTATGCATCTTTGCTGCTGGCCTTATGGTTTCCATTCCCTTTCTTAATCCATGGGAACGATAACTGCTACACGTGCCTTTGGCATCTTCTCTTCTCCAAGAGAACATATGAAACAAGTCAGTGTAGTGTGTTCTAAAAATATCCCTGTAACAGGCAGGAATGCGTCCTTGCAGCGTGCTCTCCTCCAGAGCACTTAGCAGTGAGCACTTAGCTGTACAGGTCTTTGCTCTTCGTGTTCCAGGCCCTTCTGCAGCCACGTTCATTTGCCTTTGCTCGCGTTCTCTGTGACACTGGCTCCGATAGGGCCAGGGAGCCTTTGCAACTGCTCTTTATTCATTCAACAAACAAACTATATGGGACACCATTGCCACCAGGTACCGAACATAAAAGATAAAAAGTGTTGGTCACTCCCTTAAGGAACTCACAATTAGCAAGATGGCAAATAAACAAGTAATTGGCACACCCTGTGTGGACACCATCACAGTCCGTAGGAGCTTGAAAGCGGGCTTTAAGGACCTGGGGGGACTTTGTTGTGGAGGGTGCATTTTGCAGTTTAGGAGTTCGTGAGAAAGACTGCAAGAAAGAAAAGCGTTCCTTCCAGGACAGAAAGTATGTTTGGAGGCAGCAGCGATTGGAAGCAGCACGGTGGGGGAGGGAGCTGTGAGCAACTCAGTGTGCGCAGGGCAGGGCTCACACCTGCGGAGTGACCGGGGACAGAGGCACGAGGAACCCACTGAGTTCTTTTTAGCCCACATTCGGAGCTTTCGCTTGACTGTGGCATAACCCGGGAGAGTGAGCCACTGCAAAAGTCTTAAGAAGGGAAGGGGCACCAGCAGATTCGTGCTTTATAAAGATGACTCTGATATAAGTGAGAAGAATGATTTGTAGACGAGCCAGAAATAAGGAAACCAGAGAGATTCAATTGCCGATCCTTCCGGTGAGCTCCGCAGGAGCCCAAACTCCAGCAGTATGACGATTTGGAGGAAAGGTTAGATGGAAGAGATGGACAGGATGTAGCTGCAGGGGTGGGAGGGTGTGTGTGTGTGTGTGTGTGTGTGTGTGTGTGTGTGTGTGTGTGTGTGTGTGTGTGTGTGTGTGTGTGTGATGGGTGTGATGGAGAAGAGGTCTCTCAGGATTCTGGCTGGGGTATCTGAGTAGATGATGACATCATTCAGCATATGAGTGAAAGCGCAGGTTTGGGAACGCTAATGAGTTGGGTTTGGTTAGAGGTGGACTTTCAGGTGGAAATTTAAAGTGGACAGTGGTATGTGTGAGTCCGGGGCCAAGAAATAAAGGCCTGGGCTCAGCTCAGCATGCCAATTTGGGGTGTGTCTTGTGCGCAGGTGCCAGGGAGGGTCATGGGTGATGATCACAGGTGACAGGGGGGTTGAGTGCTGGCTGTATGCTCACCATGCGACATCGGGAAAGTCATCGAACCACATTGAGCTTTCCTTACACGTTAAATGAGGACCATATTAACTATTACTTTAACAAATATCGAGTTCCTACTACATGCTAGGACCTGGGAATACAAATGTGAAGAAAACAGACATGGTATGTGTGCCGAGCTCACCTTCAGCCCTTTCTTTCATAGAGGATGCAGAAATTAAATGAACAGTTGCCGGAATAATAGGGTAAATGCAGGGAAGAGTTGCATGAGATAATGAATCGAAGACGCCTGGCCCAAAGGTGGGACAGCGAGCAGATCCTCCACCGGGCAGCAGGAGTAATAGTACGCGTGAATGCTTTTCGTGGAATGATGCGAATAGACGCCAGTTTCCAGTGAGTTGAGAAACAAGTAGAGGGGAGAAATTGGCAGTAATGAACGAAGATTCCTATTTCAAAAGTTTGTCAAGAGAAGTCACGATTTAGAGGGCTATGTACAGAGAAAATTAGTGGTTGAAGAAATGTTCGGGGTTTTCAACATGGAAGATGGGACCATCTCTTTGTCCATGCTGAGGGGAAGGACCTGGTAGAGAAGATGCAGTTGTAGGAAATAGGGACAGAGGGCCATCAGGAGATAGGGAGAGGGAAAGAAACGAGTCTTTGCTGAACTAGCAAGAGAAGCACAGAAAGAGGATTAAATGAGATAATGCATTACAAAACGCTTGGCCCAGTGGTGGCACACGGTGGGTACTTCAGACATTGCGTCAGGTGTGACAGGACAGTACTCGAGGTGCAGGACCACAGGGTTGGACCGAATAGGCAAGTGGGAGCCTGCTCGAACCCCGATGATGGGTGACCCCAGATGGCTCCGTAAGATCAGAGGGTGACTGCAGCGGATATTGATGGCACAGAGGAGCTGGAAAAACAGAAAATGGTCATTAGCTGTGTATTGGAATCACAATCTTCAAAAGAAAAACAGGCTCAGCTTATGACTTTGATAAGGAGTAGCTGAAGGAGAACGGAGGTGATGGTCATAGCAAGTCAAGAATCTGGAGGCTGGTCCTCCACAACACTAATGAACTGAAACTACTTCCTCCAGGGGCACCGTGGTCTTTCATTGCCAAGTTAAATGTCCCCTTCTCCATTCTCCAAATCTTTGACTGCTCTTAACATTCTTCGCTGCTGTCCCCTGCCTTCCTTGCGCTCTGTTCGTGGTGGGCGGCTGGCATGCCTCTCCCTCATTCTCCTTCCCCTCCAGTCCCTCTCCTGGCTCCCCCTCTCAGCTCCCAGCTTGCTGGTGGACACGTTCCCTTAAGACTCCCCTGGGCTGTCTCCACCTCCACCATCAGAGTCACTCCCTAGCAGGGTGCTCGTGACATGTGGGCCTGAAATAGGGACACGGTGGTGGGAAAAGGGAGTAGGGATAGATGTGGAAGGTATTTCAGAGCCTAGGATGAAAGTCAACAGCACTGGGCAACTGGAAGAAACGTGTATGAAGGCGATGGAAATAGGATAAGGGAAGTTTGAAATGTTGAGGTTTCCTGGGAGGGAGATACTAACAGAAAGAGAGGACATGGGGGCGAGGGAGAAGGGAGATAATGCCCTTGCTTGGAGCCCACTGAGTTTAGGTTTCCAGCTGCCTATTCAGGTGATATGTGCAAACCATAGGTGGAAATTAAAAATGGTGCTTTAAATAAAGAGAGAAACAAGTACTAGAAGTACGTATTTGAGAGTTCATCACAGCAGTGATTAAGGAGAGGAAGATCATGCCAACTGGAAGCAAGCAGGAAGGGAGGGAGGGCCATGTCGAGAACCTCGGGCACATCTGTGTCTAAGGGCGTGAGGAAGAGGCTCTTGGAAATAGACGTCCGCGGTGACGTGAGCAGAAGGCAAGACAGTGAAAGGGAAAGAGAGAGTAGTGTGTTGAGGTCTAGGGAAGATTCTGGAGAAAGGAAAGACTACAACGTTCATGGCTCAGTGGAAGGAGAAAATAGGAAGAGAGAGATTACAAGCAAAGAACTGCGTGTTGGATTAAGCAGAGATCAAAGAAGAACACAGCCTTCGTCATTCTCCGCTGAGATAAGAGCAGACGGAAGAGAACAAGAAATCCGTGGCGAAGGGGGAGATGTTGAGGGAGAGAAACATGGCGGTCCGGTGGTCTTCAGTAAGAGAGAAGCAGCATCTCTAGAGAGCGCTGGAAAGCGTAGAGTAGATGCCCGGGGAGTGGGCGCGGGGTCGGTCAGATGTGGAGGTGACGGCCTAGGAAGAAGTAGGACTGCCATACGCCCTTGTTTGTCCAGGACTGTCATGATTGTGCCCAGTGTTCCCGCATAATTATCTTAAATGTACCCCCTTTTCACTTGTAATCGGTCCAGGTCAGAAGATACATTGCAAGGTTAGCCTGGAGAGAAGCAGTGAAGACTTAAAGACAAAAAAGGGTCCCCTGGTCAGGAAAACAAACAAAATAGAACCCACCCATTCTCCTTAAAAACCTGAAGCCCTTGAACTTGAGCCACGGGGTCCTGGTGAGCCACAGGACCCGAGCAGCTGAAGCACCGAAACCTAGCTAACGCTTGATTGCCGAGCAGACGCCCACAGCCGAACTGGGAACTTCCCAAGTTTCAGTTTCACATCAAACAAACTAAATAAATGACAGTGTTGTGTTCATACTGGTTCTGTTTGGAGCAATTGCCAGTCCATCCTTCCATCCTCTTTGTCCCGCACTCTGTACGCAGTTTTCTCACTGGTCAGACACGAGGCACCGTCGCTTTGTTTGGAAGTCTGCTTTTAAAAAACAAAACCCAAAACAAAACAAAAAACAAAAAAAACCCAAAACCCTGTCATCGTATACCTACACCTAATATGACACTGTCTGTTAGCTAAGTGGAATTTAAATAAAAACCACTGTCTAGCTCATCAGCTCTTAATCTTTTAAGGCTCCAGCTCCTTGACGCTTCTGAAAATTATTGCACTCCCCGAAGCTCTTTTATTTATCTTGGTTTGTATGAGTCAATACTTATGGTAATAAAGCTTAGGTTGAAAAATTAAATATTTATTTATTAACTCATTTAAAAGTAGCAGTAATCAGTCTTTATGTATTATCGTAAGGAATCTGTTGTATGAGAAATCACTAAATTTTCCCCCCAAAAATGAGAAGAGCAGCATTGCTTTACATTTTTGCAAATCTCTTTAAGATCTGTCTTAATGAAAGACAGCTGGATTCTTTTGCATTTATCTGTTGTCATATATTGTTCTTATTGAAGTAGGTGAAGAAAATCCAGCTTCACACTAATATGTAGAGAAATATTTTTAATAGACTTCTGGGATATTTGTGGATATTCTTTAACATTATATCAAAACTTGACAAGCAGCAGCTTCTTAAAGTTATTTGCAATGTGGAATGTGAAATCCTATCAGATTAGTTTTTGCACCTTATTGCATTAAAATCCATTGGTTTGGCACTTTGCGTCATTTACTCATGCATGATTTTGTAATATCTTTTGAGCATTTAGAAGATACTGGTTCACCGAGTTGTGCAGAGCTTCCAAATATTGACATATTTTATTATACTTTAAAATTATTTATGATGATATCACCAGGATTTCATCAGAGCAGTCGTTAGTATTAGAAAGCTGTTAAACTTACCTCAATGGATACAGGTTTTCTAAAATGCTAATTTTCACTTGAAAGCTTTAATTTTATCGTTGGCTGCAGTACTTTTTGTAAAATAACAGGCTCACTTCATTTATTTCTTTTAAAGATTTATTTATTTGAGAGACAGAGAGCATGCATGAGAGTGTGCATGCGTGAAGGAGGGGCAGAAGAAGAGGGAGAGAAAGCATCCCCAGTGAGCGCACAGCCGACACAGGGCTCGATCCTAGGACCCTGAGATCATGACTCCAGCCGAAATCAAGAGTAGGATGCTCAACCCACTGAACCATCCCAGCATCCCTCACATCATTTATTTTTGAGAAAAGTCTTCCAAATACCCAAGTCCAAATAACCTTAGTTTGTCTGTAGTGACCTCAAGTAAGAACAATGATCCGTGAGAAATGGGGTAGTCGAGCTCACAACTGAGTTGTGTGAATGTTTTTCCTCAAGCAGCCATCACACATCAGTGGGCCGCAGAGACGCGTTATACCTTCTTGCCATTTTGTACACAGAACATTAAGATGTGTAGTGCTGTTTCATTCCCCTGTTATGGTCAGGCAATCCATGTGTATTCTACATTATCTTGGTTGCTTTTTAATATAATCTCTTTAAGTTAGGGTTCTACTGGCCAAATTCTGGAGTCCTCCAGGGGCCACAAATCAGGCTTCTGATTCCTTCTCAGTACTTAGTGCCTAGATGGGTTAGGTGGACAGAACATGGCTGCTGAGTGGACATGGGATGAATGAAGTGATGAGAGCTTCTCCTATTCATTGGGTTACTTATGGTCATTCAAGGCATATTTGTGCTGAGTTGAATTAATAGGATAAGCACCATCACCCAAAACAGTAAATGACCTACTGACTTTGTTTGCCTAATAGAGCAAGTTTGTATTGGGAATATGTTTCTTCAGTAATAAATAGTAACATGGCATTTCTAACAATAGTTATCTCTAGAGACCTATGCCACCAATTGAAAACTAAAACTCACCATCTCCTTTAATGTGAGGTGGGATTTTTTAGAGCAAGCATGCGTCTCTATTGAATAGAGTGACTCTTTAATTTTTCCAAATTGTGTATAGAAGCCTGTGGGATCTCCGTACGATTAAGAATCTCATAAAATCAATGGCTTGATGCAACTTATCTGTAAAATGTAACAGGATAGCTTTTAAAAACTTGCTTTAGTGTATTTTCTCAAATTTGTGGTCAGGAATATTGCAGTTTATAGATAGAAGTTACATATAATCTATGTTTCGTATACTTAAACTTGATATATTTCTTAAACGTTTATATAATAGTTAACTTCTTAGGTAGGTAAGGCATCAATTAGAAATAAAATAATGCTTAATGATTGGGAAATATCCAGTTGCAGAAACATAGTGTCTGCTTCCAGCTTCCCCATCCAGTGTCACCTCCCCGAGCATCGCTCCTACATCTGGGTGAAATGTACTTGACGCTGTGAAGAAAACGGAACAGTCTGCAGTGTGATTTTTACAGTTAACAATTTAACTGTTCTTTCAGACTTTCCGTATATGTAAACATGTCCCTTTCGTAGAGTTCTTTTTACTAAATGCATTTTAAGAGAGAAACTCCAGTTGACACATTTAGTAACCTGATTTTTAAGATATTTTAAGTGCCCGCCAACAGTTGTCAGTTGTTACCCATTCCTGAGGGAGGCTTCCTCCTTCCTCTGTGCCTGACGCAGGCCCCACTTGTCGCGGCTAAGACCCTGTCGACAGAGCCATGAGTGCCCAGTGCCTGGAGACACTGTGGTCAGCCGGAAGGCTCCGGTTTGCAGCCGATGTTCTTTCCATCAGCCCCCGAGGTCACGCCTGGGGGCAAACTCTGCCGAGTCCCTCAGGCAGCCTCTGAGCACCCAGCTGAGGAACTCAGCCTTGGACAGCCTCTTACCACGTTGGAGTGGACAGCACGAATGTGGTCATGGAGCTCTACATCGTGTTTCGGAGAATGAGATCTCACCTCCTCTTTAGTTCTGTTGCGCCCCAGGTTACCAGCTGCCCCAGTTTCCATGGGACCATTCCAGTTGCAAGACATGAAGTCTGAGGGCCCCTTTTATGGGACTCGGTCTTGCTGGCACTGGTACACTATCCCAAATCTTGCACAGTGAGAGCAAACTTGGAACTGTAGGGTGTTGCAGGAATTATGAAAGACTCAGACACAGCCGGCGTTAGTGATCTGCATGGAAGAGAAACTCCAGACGTTTCTTCCCCTGAGCTGGGTTTTTTTTTTTTTTTTCTGCCGACAGCAGCCAATGCAAAGCCTCAACCCCACTTGGCATTTGGAATTTTTTTGTCGGAAACTGCCTGTGTTATTGTGCCAATGGTTGCCCTAGGTGTTCATCATGAGCACTTACAATGATTGCTTTTGCAGTTGCAGATGGCTGTCCCAGCTCCAAACAAAGGGGGTCACAGAGGGTTCTGCTTATATAGTGCGGTTTCTGGAAGGAATGCGCTCCGGATTGTACCACGAAGTGCACCGGACTCTGCTGACCCAGGGAATTTTTTACAAGGTTAAATCAGCCATAAATTCTGTCTGAGCATTGTCTGCTTCCCAGACTGTTCCTCTAAGGGCTTTTTTGTGAGTTTGGATTAAACTATACGTTCTTAGCCGTTGAGATACCCCACCCCCGTGTCTTATGTCCGTATCTGGGTCTGCTCTGTCGCTGGAACACGGGCAGAGTCTGACAGACAAGACAGCTGAGGGCCAAGATCAGCAAATTACACTTGATCTTGGTTTACACACGCAGTCCGTGTTAGAAAATAAAAATCTATGAGAAAAGAGGGCAAGGAGTTAAAATAGCCCCCAAATAGACAATTCCATTCATCTTATAAAATGAAGATTACATATACTCTAGGGGCTTTCTTGGTCACCTTTTAAAATCTTAATTCAAAAGTTTTTATTTCTTGCTTCAGAATGTTTTATTTCTTCCCCTTATCCCCATATGGCATTTTAAAGTTGGAGGACATCATGCCATAGAGTCAAAATTCTTTGTTTTTCCTGCTGTTTGTGCTAAACCCCATGCTGGAGTGGGTTCCCACTGCCAAGTCTGTGGTTGCAGAGTTATCAAAAACATTTGGGCTTCCTTATCTTGACTC
>CM052884.1:8136010-8160596 GCA_028534135.1 Potos flavus
TAATGATTTATAGTACTTTTAAGTAAGACACAAACTCAGCTGGGTTAGATCAGATTGCAGATTTCAGAATGGCTTCTTACAGGATTCACTGACTCATTCGTCATTCTGTCAACACAAATTTGATTTCTGGCTCTTTGGAATTTGACACACTGGGTTTTTTCTTGTACTTAAAGAGGGCTGCTATGCTGAGGAACATACAGGACATGATAAGTACACGGAGTCGATCCTCCTGTGATCAGAGGCACCGTCAAAGAACACAACCCTGTCCGCATAAAGACGCCAGGGCCCTGAGCTCTCCCTGTTAGTCACTGGGTCAGATGTGCCTCCCTTCTGGAAAAGGCTTATCTTTCTAGGCTTCCTCACTTCCATTCTTGGACAAAATACTGTGTTTCTAAGTGGTTTATGAGCAGCGTTACAGAGCCCCACAGTCTGGGGTGCCGTGAGGGGACCCACCTTCCAAGGTCTGCCCCCTCCCAAGCCCCCTTAATTTGGGGTTGACTTTGGTCAGATAGTGGCTCAGGCCCCTTCCCCGCAGGCCTCCTTGTGAGGGTGGCCGCCAGGTTACCATGGCAATTACCGCCCACTATTTCACAGCAGCAAATGTTTTTTTGTAAATGTTTTCACCAAAGCCTTACTCAACATTCAGCAGTTACTTAAAAGCCTCCATTCCAAACCTTGCCACTGGAGTCCAGCCCCTGGGAGTGTGGGAGTCAGCTAGTGGGGTGCAGGAACCTGTGGGCGGCTCCTGGCAGGGCGGCTGGGTCCCTCTCCAGCCTGGAGCGTGTGCTCCCCACATTCATACCATGTGGGGAGCAGCCTTGGCCCAGGGTTCACACGACTCAAACTCAGAATGTGAGTGGGACTCCGTTCTCGGCGCTCTACAGGTTTATAGGTAGACTTTCCTAGAACTGATCTAGTGTGACCAGTTTGCTGTGGTTTCATAATCTAGAGTGATAGCTAGTGTGTGTGTGTGTGTGTGTGTGTGGTTTTTATCCAACAGCTTGGGTTTTTCTTCCTTGAAAAGCTGAACCAGATCTCGAGGCACCCATTCTATAACTTCTTTAGAAATGGTATAGATGAGTTAGATTGTAGTGGGACCATGAAGGCATAATTTCACAGAACTCATTTTTCCATAGCTAAAAGGAAATGGAATTGAATTCAGAACTGTGTTTAAAATTGAAATGGACAAGTAAGACTTCTTCCAGGTTGGGCCGGATACACAGGTTAATTGGAATTCACCTGGAGGACTCTCTTTGGAACACGTGGCTTCGTGTGGGGGTGCCGAGCGCATGGTTCATCAGTCTGCACTCTGAGAGCCTGGATCTCTGTGGTCTGGCCTCTGTTTGTGTTTGGTCTCTTGTCCTTTTGCTCCGTTCACTTCCGCTGCTTTTGTAAACACAGGTTTGGAATTGCAGCTCACAACTGTTATTCGGGGCTAGACCCCGGATGATCCCACCCGGTCGCGGCAGCCTCCCCGCCAGCAGTCACCAGGACTAGCCCATCTCTGGGTTCAGTGCAGGCCCACGTAACCCATCTTATAAAAAAAAGAGGGATGGTGTGCGTTCTCCAAGATCGGTTTACACCCTGGGTCACTTAAGCATGTGTAATTGTAGTTAGTTGCAGTGTTGATATCCATTACCTAGTAATTAATGTACTTTCCCCTACTTCTGTTTGAGATGTGTTATTAACTTCTCAGATCTGTCCTGCTGCTCCTGGTTTAGTCTGTACACAGTGGGAAGAAATCCTGTTTCTTACCCAAAATTGCAGAGCAATTTGATCCAGTTTCTTTTGTTGAAATGCTGAGTTAATTATATTTAACCACCGATGATAGTAAAGTTGCACGAACAGCATTTTTTAATCAATGGGAAATGTTTAGCTGTGTGAGGTGGGGAGCTGGGAATCCAGATGTGGGGGGGGAGGCCAGGGAACCAATTCCACATGAAAATGTTAACTGTGTGATTAAGCATAAGCTTTTTAATGGCGTTATTACGGGATACTAAAGAGGCCTTTATTGCATGAACTTGGAAGCAGAATATAAATGGGCTTGTGTGCCTATTAAAGAGAGTGGAGATTACCCCTCTATTTTTCTTTTTTTTTTCTTTTTTTTGGTCTTTTGCTCATCTCCAGATTGCTTTGCAGAAATAACAATCAGCTTGGGAAGCCCAGGACAAGACTGACCTAGTTGATACCAACCACATACCAAAACAGAAACTGGGGACAATTGTTTATGTGGTTTAATGGCCGCCTAGACGAACCTGTTTACCCATGCTATGATGCCAGCAGATCATTTCAACTTGCCTTTATTGGTCGAACAATTAGGGTTGAACTCTCCCCAGTGTCCAATCAGTAGTGCAGATTGGCCCCACATTAATAAGACAGAGAGAAAAGCTGTTAGCATGGAAAAAGCTGGAACTTGCCTCCTTCTGCTCCCAAGGCCGTTCCTGCTCCCTCAAAAATATATTGTTTTGAGTTTTACCTCACATAGGAGAACCAATGATATGTATTTTCACTTGTCGTTAGTTCCTTGATTTTTCCTCAGGCTCTTGGGTGTAGGTAAGATAACTGTCGTCTCCATGAAGACATTGGTCTTGGTCATGGGACAGCACTGTGTCAGAGTAGGTTGGGAAATACCTCTCGCAACCCTGTTTCATTAGTGTGTTTGTTTGATTGACTGTTTTTTCCAGGAGGCGTGAAGTAAGAACCTTTGTCTAAGAGCCTTTCTCTGGTTTCCAAGTGTCATCATTGCTTTACCTTTTCGTTAGATCGAAAGCTGTGTTTTTCTAGAAAAAAATTTTTTTTTAGTATTTTTGTGGTGTTTTTCAAAGCGTTTGAATGTTTGCCATCTCATTGGGAACTCAGAGCAGCCCGAAACTAGGGAGGGCATTATTTGCTCGCATTGTCCCTCCCTGGAAGAGAAGGCTGTGGTCAGAAAGACTCAGGGCTTCATGGCCAACGAGGGGGTGGGGGGGGGGTGTTTGGGTGCCAGACCTCACACCGGTTCATTACCGCCCAAGTCCCATCCTTTTCCCAGTGAGGCTCATAGCAGTTTACTCTTAGGTTTGTTTTGGTCAAGCAGCTTCTTCCTGATATTAAAATTCTACCCACTCTCGAAACAGGATTGCTGTCCTTTGGTCATGCCCATCCTCTCTGTTTTTCTCTGACAGCAGTGTGCACTATATGTGTAACAATGAGTGAGCAAAAATAAAACCACAGGAAAATTGGTGGGGAGACAGGACAGATGATGTCCTTCTTACTTCACATCTAGGACCCCTCTGACCCCCCAAATTGTAATGCATATTTGTTCCACAGAGATATTTCTGCAAGTATTGTTGAACCAGATGTCTAATACTTATTTAACCTTAAAGGGTAAAATCAAAGAGGTGCACTGCCCAGGTGTTAAGAGGGTATAAATATGCAACCTTATGTTCTATTTGAAAAAATATCTAAGGACCAAAATAACGTGAAGAATCATTTTGAGGAATTAATCTTGCTAGAGAGGCGAGGCAGCACAGGAAGGAGAAGGTGATTTCTGTTTTTGTTGTTTCGCTTTATTTTGCTTTGTCTTAAATTGTCATCTTTTGGCTGCATCTTTGGATTTTATTTTTATGCCTCCCTGTCTATTTGCTTATAAAAAAGAGGGACTAAGAAAACTAAGGGCAAAAAGAAGGCATTTTTTTTTTCATACTACATTGAATTGACATTGGAAGTCATGAATCAGAGCTCCCTTGGGTGGGAAAAAATCAGTAAGCTTGTCTTCCAACACTGCTAAAAGCTAATTGCATTAAAACAATTACTTATGCTGTAAATAAGGGCCGGGTAATCTGAGCTGATGTTGGTGTTGTATTGTGTTTGTGCTTAGAAAATCTGCATAGTATAATTAAAAGTAAAATATAGTGACTTGATTTTGAGATGCCTTGCTTTCAGGGTTTAAGAGAAGCAGGAGAGGGACACAGGGGAGGTGATTTAATGGATGCTGGTAGCCCCACGTGACATAAGATAGGACACTTGCTTTATTCGTGTCATCTCATGTAATCCCCACTGCGAACCTGTCAGGTTGATATTGTATTCTCCATTTTACAGAGGAGGAAACGGATGTTCAGAGAGGTTAAACAGTGTGTCCCGAAGCACACAGCTCTTAAGTGGCAGAGTCCAAATTGGAGCTCAGGTCTCTCTAGCTACAAAGACCATGCTTGGTGGTGCATCCCAACCCCCTCCCCACTGCTCCCCTCACCCCCACCACCGCCACGGTTTCCCAGTGGAGAGTTCTGGAAGGCATGTAGCTTGAAATGCATCATGAAAAGGAATAACTCCTTGCCCTCCCAGAGCTGATAGTGAGTTGGAGTTAACAATCACTTACTGTCCAGTTAGAGAACCATATTCTTCATACATGTTACAGGTTGGATTGTGTCTCTTCCACAGTTCGTTTGTTGGGAGTCCAAATCCCCATTACCTCTGAATGTGACCTTACTTGGAAATAGAGTTGTCGTAGATGTAATTAGTGAAGATGAGATCATACTGGAGTAGAGTGGCCCCTGACCCAGTATGACGGCTGTCCTTACACGAGGGGCAGGTCTGGAGACAGACACAGGGAGAAAGCCATGCAGAGGCCAGAGTTGCATTGCCACGAGCCAAGGAAGTACCAGACGCCAGCTGAGAGGACTGGAACAGACCTTTCCCTGGCACATGCAGAGGGAGCATGGCTGTGCCAGCACCGTGATCCTGCACTTGTGGCCTCCAGAACTATGAGACGAGGGATTCATGTTGTGTAAGCCCCTCCTTTCGTGGTACTTAGTCTGGGTAGCATTAGCAAACTCACAGAGTACATCTCATCCTTTACTTCTGTTTCATCCTTAGTCCCATCCCCATTAGTCCAGGCTGGGCTGTCGGAACTTCTCCTGAGCTGCCTTCCCAGCCTGATGGCAGATTCCAGGAGCCGCCAGCAGAGCCATCTTGTCTGGCCTGGTGTACTGCATAAAGCTCATCCCCTCTGCACGCCCACCCAGTAAGCGTCCTCACCTGTCCTGCTCCCAACACCCTCATCCTCGCTGAGTTCTCCCATTATTATTTTCCATGGCACAGTGGATTCTGTAAGTACTCCTTGGTGGGGGATGTCAGGATGCTACAGCTTGGCGATTGATCTCGGCATGCTCTTTTGTCTGGGTCTTTTATTTTGCCTTATATTGTTTATTCACAGATTTTAGAAGATTGCACATTTTGTTTAATTATGTTGGAGACAGACTGGCATTTTAGCTGTTACAGTCTGTAGGAGAAGGGGTTGATAGCAAAAATTATGTGCAGTTTAAATTGTGTTTGGTGGGGGAAGTGGAAATGAATAAAGCTGTTTTACCATGAAAAGTAGGTATTTTGCCTTGGATCTTGGAATGGCTTTTTTTTTCCTTTCTTAGCTAGAAATGTTCTAAGTGCTGCATTGTCTATTTTGTTTGCCTTTTACAAGTCTGACTGTTATAAAAAGGAAATTTGTATCTGTATTTGCAAATTTGAGGCTGGCAGCTGTGTTTTGAAGGCTTAATCTGGGATCGAACTCAGATGCAAATGATCCCGAGTAGTTTGCTCATGATGGTATCAAGTTTTACTTTTTAAAAATACTGCTTGTGGCAGCTCCAGCCTCCATGGAGAGGCTATTGACTTTTAGATTTTTAAGTAATAGGCAATTCTAAAATGATGTTAGCTTGGGAAAGCAGTGGCTTCTGGTCACAGCCTCCCTCCGCCACTCGTGCATAACTACCCCCAGCACGGGCTGAGTCCTTTCTCCCGCTCTTATTACATTAGCCGTGTTTTTGATTAGTTGGGGGGGAAAAGTTCCCTCACAAAACCACAAAGCTTTTTGTCTCCTATGTCTGTCAAAATGTGGCTGATTTAATTTGAATGAAATTTTAATTAGAAAAATCCTGCCAAGATCCAGCCCTGATTTGAATATTTATAACTATGTTAAGAATCTCCATAAACCTGAGGTCTAATTTGAATTGCTTCTCTGGACCTCGGCCCTCGCCGCACAATAAGAAGGGACTGCATGATAGCGCAAATTGCCCACATGGTGGCTGGAAGGGGACGCTGCTACGTGCGTGGCCGCCACTGTTCTGATAGGAGTGGTTTGTCTGGGTCCATGTGTCAGGCTCGTGGGCGCTTAGTTGCAGGGGTGGAAAATGCGTGAGCGACATGAGCACATGACCTGAAACATACACGTCGGAGGGGCAGCACGATCTGCCGGAAAAGCTAGGAGGGGGGAGGAAATCACCATCGAGGTGCCTTCCTTCCTACTTTGAGGCTTGTGTTCTGGGGTTTATCCTGCAAGAGCCTCAGCCCCTTTATCTCTAGCATGGGAAAAGACAGGGTGTGCATGGCCGCTGGAAGGAACCCACCAGCCCCGCGGGCAGCACTGCAGCATCGCTCTTGGCAGTGGGCTTCTGTGGCTGAGGAGTAGAGGGGGTGCACTCTTGAGGGGCAGAGGGGTCAGCCTCTGGCTGGCTCACCACCAAATGCCGCTTTGCCTGAGTAGCCCTCAGCCCCAGTGAATGTGCCCAATGTTAAGTTAAAAAAAAAAAAAAAATTTCTCTGGCTTGTTACCTTTGTCAGTATGTTTTAATGTAAATGTTCTGTGCCTGGTGAACAGAATAATGCCTTTAACTAGACAATGGAGTTCTTATTATGATCTGCCTTGATCTAGGACACCAGAAGTTGAAAATCATGTATCTCTCCCCTTCTGAAGATTTCCTGACAATCCTATCCTTTTAACATAGCCGGAACAGCGGAGAAGATCCTAGCAGGGGTTTAGTTTCCCTGCAGTGGGTCTCCAAGCTCACGGCCCCCTGTACTCCTGGGCTGATTGGCATGTTTCCCACTTACTGAGATCTCTCTCTCATAGCTCAGACTCCATTTCCCCCATCAGACACCGGCTATTTCTAAGCAACCTCAATTTCCTTTAGAAATATTTATGCAAAGGAGCACAGGTCAGGCAGGAATGTGCTTTGCATCTGAAAATAAATTTGTAGAGCTTTAGTGAAAATAGAGAAAAAAAAAAAAAACCACAAACATCTGCAGTAGTGATTTGTTCTACTAAATGTCGTCAGCAGGTAGGCCTGTGACTCCCAGAATGGAGGTCTCATGTCATCCTGCCCCTTGGTCCCCGGCTCATGCTGCAGCCTGGGGTCCTCCTGCACCCAGAGGCATGGAATAGTCCCCACCCAGCTCTCCTGACCACCCTTGGCTGGCACAGATTTTAAAGATCTTGCAAATTGGGGAATGTGAAATACTTCACGTTCAGCTTTGTATTTTTTCCGCTCGCATGTGACGTAGAGAAACCAGGTCCCATTCCTGTTTCCACTGAGGTAAAGAAATAGAAATAAAGGATTGGCAGTGAGGAGAGGGGAGCAACATGGGGGGCGAATTCAGTAGGGGGTTCCAAGCTCCGAAGCACAAGCATGAGGCTCACATCTGTGCTCACTCCAGGCCCACCACCGTGTCTCCTTCCTCAGGGAAGAGAACCTCTGCGTCTGCTGGAGGAGATGGGGGGGGGGGGTGGAGAGAGAGAGAGAGAGAGAGAGTGTGTGTGTGTTTGCTCATCAACTGGGAGCCCAAAGTCTTCCTCCTCGCAGCCCCTCTGAAACAGAAGTGTCCAGAGGTGCCTTGGCAGCTGAGGTTGGGGGGTGATGTCATGGTTTTGTGGGAGATCTGTACTTCTCTGACTGACTGAAGCCTTTGAATACTAACTTTGATGTGCTGCGTTAACCATCCGGAGACATTTTGCAGTTGTTAGAAGGTTGACTGAGGTCTCTCGTGCAACATGACGAGTTGATGGGAGCTTAATCGAGTTTACCAGTGGCACTGGCTTGTGAGTGGCAGCACCGCAGTAATGCTGGGCCCGGGATATGGAGGCTGCGGGTGCTGTCTGAAGGAAGGTGTGGAGGAGGGCAATGTGAGCAGTGCGTTTTGTAACAGTTTGGAAAGCACTGGAAATGTATACATCCACCCAAGTTGGGAACCTTTGTCCCACTGGTCACATGTATGTCATTCATGGATTCACCTTCTAGAAAGTTCTTTTGATATAGGAGTTCTGCACATCAGCCCTATTCCTCAAGAAGAGATGTGTATTTCAGTATGCCACACGTGTAACTGGGTTTTATACCTCGGCCGGCGTGAGGTCCTACGAAATGGCCTAAATACCCCCAGGGCCCAGGGCTGGGGACTTACTAGTGACGCATTTAAGGGATGAACCCTTGGGCTTTGTGTCTGTCCTAATGTGAGAAATAATAGAATATCTTTGTTTTTATGTTTGTCGTACCATTCATCCTGGTGAAAAAACATCATACTCCTTACATATCTGTACGCATATTTATGTCCCTGCATTTAAAACCCAGCACATTTATGCATGCACATAAATATGCATATATGAAAACACAAGAGGGGAAGAAGGAAAAGGCAAGAATAAGGAAACTGACGATGCTATTTAAGTGAGCTGAAGGCAACGCAGAAGTTGGTGAGTGGGTAGGAGAGGAAATGATGAGGGGTAAAGACAAGAGCACTATGAGAACGTGGGTGATTGGTCAACCACCTAGCAGATGCTGGTGTTTTCGATAAAATACAACATGTCTTAGTAGAAGAGGATCTGATCATCAGGAACTCTCATGGCAAGAATGCAGAGCTGGGAACCAGAGATGACCGTGGGCTCACTCAAGGCCCTTCATCAACTGTGTGCAGTCCCGGGCCCTGTGCCAGGAATAGGGCTGCGGCTGGTGCTAGAAGGCTGAGAACAGAGACAGGACTGGCCCGAGAGAGACTTAGGTCTAGGAAGAGTGCTTGGTAGCCTTTTAATAGCAAAGGTGTGTAGTGAAGATTCCTAACATTAGTCGAAGTTGGCTTCTGCTTTGATTGTGCTGGAGACTTAATACAAGGAAGAGGCCCAAGGTCAGAAGGAATTGTAGATATCCTACAGCTCATGAGAGCTGTTTCATCCACAGTGGACTGGATTGTTGAACTTTACAGGAGAGTCAGTGAAGCCCTATTTGACCACCGTCCAGTTCTCTGACATCTTGCAAAATCATCTGGCATCTTCTGAGGTCACCTCCCTCCCTACCCCACCTCCGAGAACACCCACTGGTCTGGGAAAGATAAACACACAACCCTTCACGGTTTCCATGGAAGGTGTTACGGGCTTTTGCAAAGATGAATTTACTTTCTGAGTTACATCGTAAGATATGAGACATCTGTAAATCTCCCCACTGTTTGTTTTTTATATGTTTAATTTATGTGGTTTTTCTCTGTGGTCATTGGGATGGGGCCAGATTTAACTTAACAGATTCCTGAAGGCAGATACAACAAATGCCTTCCAAATGTTTCTGTCGTACCATTAAAAAAATACACCATTTATTTTCCAGCCCGTTGAGGAAAGCTTGTCCATCAACCCCTTAAGAGGGTTGTTTTCCTTGATGAAAAATGGCATAAGGCAGGGCTTGAAAATGCTGCGCTGGTTCACCAGGAGCGGTAGACTCGCCTTGGGGAGGTTGGAGTTTATGGCCCTGATTCACTTCTCCAGACTTCTCAATGGACTCTCTCATCTGACAGTGCGATGAGGGGTCATTGGCAAGACCACAGAATGTTATCTCAGGCTTCTCCTGGGATGTGTTTTCCTGGCTGGTGCAGATTCACGGATTGCATAGTTAAACCCCTCCAGTTGGAGTGTTCATGGCGCAGGTGTATGTCACACTCACGGATGGAGTAGGCCTGGGTGTAAGCTGCTGCCCCTTGGGGGCTGGGGGGTAGCTGGAAGGGCAGCAACTCTTCCGGCCCCTGTCTTACCTGGAACCACCCTGCGTCGCCTGGAATTGTACCAGGAAGTAAGACAGGATACAAAAAGCCACAGTTAAAAGTCCTCTGGGAGAAGGAGCCTCCCATTTTTCCTAGAGTTTGTCGAGGGACACAAGGCTGAGGAGAGCAGGTGGAGTGCGAGTCAGGGCAATGCGGAATGAGGAGCCGGTGTCAGGGGGCAGGCCCAGGCCGGCTGGGGAAATACCGGCCCACCATGGGCAGGCTCAGATCGGAGAGGAGCGAAGGGGGAGCTGCCCCGCCCACCTCTCCTCTTCCAGTTTTTCTCTTTTATTTCTGTCTCTCTTGCTTGTTAACTGTCACATTCTGTCTCCCATGGGTCCTCCCCTGCTGCCCTCAAAAGGGATGCCTACAGCAGCAGTGACAGAGAATCCGCTGGGGGAGGGGCTGCTATTTTAGAAAAGCGACTATATAAATAGAGAGTTGAGCTCTGAAAAGAAGTTCCTTAAAGACTGTGTGGGATTTAAAATCCAAGAAACAAGCAAGAGCTAGACGATACAGATGAAATAAATGCAAACACAGTCCTTGCATCATGAATGCCCTTCTTTCTTCTTCGTCCTGTGCTCTCTGTGCCTCCGCCTTAGAAGAGGAAAAGGAACGAGGAGAACGTACGAGCAGAGGAGAGACAGGGAGACAGAAAAAAGGAGCCAGATGCAGAGAAAAGCAGAAGAGGAGCCAAATACCTAGGACGGGGCCGCCCTCAGGTCACACCACATACCTAGAGAATCAGTGTGTTGATGAACTGGGTGCAGGGCTCACCTCCAGCCCCGGGCCTCGCTTCTTGCACTTAGGCTGGGGAGCTCCGAAGTGTATTTCGTAATCAGGACCATGAATCCCGGGCAGTGAGCCCCTTGCCTGGACTTCCCGTCTGGTCCTGGCTCATTCCCAGTTCTGATGAAGCCTCCATCATTCTGGGAGCCAAACAGCAAACTCTTTAATGTACCTGCTTTTCTACAAGTTCCTGACACATGGCCTGGGTTTTGGCAGATGCAGGATAACCACAAAGCAAGCCTGCATACCGGATTCAGAAGGGAGAGCTCCGTAAAACAGAAAGAAGGCTCGTTCCTTTCTAAGTAAGAGGCAGGTAGCTCTCTGGTTGGCCTCAGGACAGAAAATGTTTGCTGGATTTCTGAAGAGTGAAGAAGCTGGGGGAAGAGCCCAGAGCATGATGAGCACATGGAAGGTACCAGCGGGAGCTCAATGTGCTGGGATGGCTGACGCCCGAAGAGCTTAGGTGCCCTAGCTGGCTGCTCGTGCTGGGCTACAAGAAGCAGCTCTCGGTGACCTACTCTTGGAGCCCAGGATCGCGGTTTGAGTGTCGGGCAAGCCGGCAGTGTCCTGAAGCCATCCCACTGGCTTTCGAGAGCCGATCGTATGCGACTCTTCCAAACTCACATTCAGAAACATTGCGGTGGTAGCTGGAAATTTCTTAGCGGGAGTACTTACACCACAGGAATTGGCAGCTGCTGCAGATGAGGGCTTTTCTGCCACCAAGAGCCACCTGATAAATATCTATCAGCCTGCCACTGGGCAGGCAGCAGGGGTGGTCATATATTTTTTAATGATCTATAATTACCCATTTTTAATGGCTTGAAAGCCTGGTCTTGTTTTCTATGAGAGCATAGGTTTATGTGTGTACCCCCTCCACCTGATTCGTAAGAATTCAGCAGCCTTTAGCTAGGAGGTAAAACGAGAACACATTTCCATTTTCAAGGTTTGTTTAAGAATTTTGCAACAAGTTGAAGGGGATCACGTCTGCTCAGCTAAGCAATTTGGTGTCTGTTGATAGCCAAACAGCCTGGAAAATTATCTTTGCCTCAGCTCACCCACTGTGCAAGGGAACGATGCTGACAAGCCGGCTGCTTCCAAAGGCCTATTGTGTGGTGCTGGGCGGCACAGTGGTGAGGAAGAAGCGGACCTACGATTTAGCCATCTTTTCCTCTGTCTGCTTTGCTTAATAAGAACACTGCCAGACAGTCTTTGGGTGGCTTTTCTGTCAACACTGGGGTCATTTCTTTTTTCTGTCCCTTGGAGGATATGGAGTATAGACAGTCATCAAGAAGATTCTGGAATGAGCTTCCAACAAAACACATGGAAATTTCTAGAAACAAGATGTCTGAAACCTCCTAAACATGAGATGCTGAGATTTTCTTTACTTTCAAATTGTGTCTCTTGAAATAAATGGAGGCACATGGCTTTTGTGAGTGTATCCTTAAGCAGCATCTTGGAAAACAGGAGAAAGTAGATAGGGAGGAATCCGACTCATTAATATTCTAGAGTGGGAGAATGTTCACACTCAATCGCTATGATGTTATAACTGAAGAAACCGGGGACCCAGAGATCATGTGACTTCCCAAACATCAGTGCGCAGAACAGGACCCCAAATTTCCGGGCGGCACAGAGAAGCGGAATCTTCTGCCACAGCCAGGCTCTGCCCTCTCCTCCTATTTGCAGCCCACTGGCCGTGGCCAGGGCTGTGCCGAACGTTCTGCACGCTCCTCCCTCATCTGACACGCACCGAACATCTGCTGGGCGCAGGCATGGCCGAGTGCGTGGAGGATAGAGACGAGAAGCAGCAGCTTACAGTCTCGTCCTGCAGATAAGAGCCGTCCCAACAAAAAGGGCGTCTTAAGCACCTCGGGGTCGAAAGGCAGGGAAAGCGTATTTGGTTGAGACCCTTGGCCATCCCCAAGGTTCCTTCCTTGGGAAACATTAGCTAATGGAAGAGAATAAATCTTTAGAAGTAAACGCTCTAGGGTAGAGTTTTTCTTAGCATGAGATCTGGTAACAAAAGACTTGTAAGGCATTCTCTGGAATGATCTTTCAAAGAGCCTAATGTCTGGGCACCTAGCTTTGGGCAGAGGATGAATAAGGAAAACATGGATCTTTGGGACCGAAGGCATGGCGTGTGAATGCACATTCCAAGGGACAGACTTTCTGTAGCACTTAGGTTTGCCGCCTTCTCTCTACCCCTTCTCTCTTCTACGTCCCTGGAAGCATCATGGCGGAAGACAATGGACTTAGGAGCAGAACGGCCCTGAGTTCTCAAATCCCAGCTCCCCGTCTGTCAACCGCGTGATGTTGGGCCAGTTGGCCCGCCTCACCTCAGCGTCCTCATCTGTACAGTGGGCGTCAGCAGGCTCCCGCTGGAGGTTCAAGCCCACAGTCAGGGAGTAGGCAGGCTTGGTACTGGGTTCGTGCGGCGTCTGGCCCAGAGTCGAACACTTGGAAGCTGATGCGAGTGTTGTGTCTGGAGCGGGGGCCTCGTTCATGTCGCACTTTCTCTTTACTACTCGGTATGGTTTCAAACAAGGATCAGCTGTCCCCGGTCTGGAATAGCCCTGTGGATTCCTCTGCCGGGACTTCTTTGCCATTTTCCCAGTCTCACTAGTGCTGTAGAGATGAGTTCCTGCCCCCCGGGCTGAGAGAGTCAGCTCGGAGGGATTTGCGAGCTGTGCCGTGAGCGTGAGTGCTGTGGGAGAGCCCTGGGCAGCCACTAGGGCACCGTCAGCCTCACGGCGCCGAGCTGCCCGCTCGCCCGCTGCCTACGTCTGAGCGACATCCGTCACGGGCTCTGTTCGGTGGGGTATAGACTAGCTCGCGTTGGCGGGCGTGGATTCTGAGGCCCAAGGACCTGCCTTGAGTGTGAACAGGCCTATGGTGATACGCCACATTTTCCTTAGGAAAGCGTTTACCGTGTGATGCTAATCGGAGGGCCTTCCCTCTCCTTGCCGGAAACAGGACTGGCCTCAGAAACCGTGTCGTGGCAGGGCTGGGCCTCTCCAGCCCCTCCGATTCTCTCCCTTTGTTACCACAGCCGGTGGCCACCTGAGATCAGATGAGGGCGTCCACTCCATTTGTGACAAACTAGCCTCCAGAGGTTAAAAATCCTTTGAATAAGACCCCTTAGCCACTTTTGCTTCAAAAAGTATTCCCCGGAATGGGCCCCAGGGGTGCAGCCGAACACACATGTCGAAGCGACTTGCGACTGCGTAAGGCCAGGAAGAAGAAGACACACAGATAAATGGAGCCAGCAATTTGTTTCTAGCTCCCCAGCTTCCTTATAGCCCTGTCGTAATGATGTTATTTGGCAAAACACAGCTTACCGTCCTCCAAGTTATTCATATCTCTTAAGTCCATAGGGATTGCTTAACACTTGAAGAAACATCAAGCTTTCTGACTGCGCCCCAAGGGGAGTGGAAGCCTTGAGAGAACGATAGTCTGTCTTGTTCTCTTTCTCTAACTCCCTCTCCTACCAGACGGCAGGAGGTCCCGGGACGAGTGCAGATGCCTTGGAGAAGCGCTCCAGGCTCCGCTTCCAGAGCCTCCCATGCCCGCCAGGCGAGAGGAGCGGGAAGGCCGTCACCCGTTGGGTGAGCTCTGATGCCCCTTTTCTGGGCTCTCCTGCAGTTAACAGCTGTCGGGCACTTGCTTTTCTCGGCCTTGGACTATGGTAACAAAGAGCAATGGTGATTATCATCTGTAGAGTGCTTACTGTGCCCCAGGCATTTCTCGTGCATTTCCTTGCTCACCACCACTCTGCGGGGCACAGAGCCTTGCCCTCTCTGGTGGGAGAAGGGAAGGGCCTGGGAGTGTCTGCCAATGGGAGCAGCAGCTGCAGGAGCTGGGAGGAGGGGCGGATTCCCCGCCCGTCGGGTGGCAGCATCCTGTGCTGGGTCCTCTGATTTGGACCAGGACGTCAGCCGGTAGCTGAATCCAGGGACCAGGGCCCCAGCATGGGAGGGGCCGGCGAAAAGTCAGCAACTTCCAGGCACACCAGGACCCCAGGCTTACTTTAGACCTCCTACCCAGGGGGTGCTGGGACTTCCGATGAGCTGCTGGGCTCTGGGAGGTGAGGACTGGCTCAGAACTAAATGGGGTTTTTTGCCTGCCGGTTGAAGCCGCCCCACCCCGCCTGGCAGGACTGGGACAAGCCAGCCTTGGCAGGAAGATGGGAAGATTGGGAACCCTTTTGATGAATTGCCAAGTTGAGCCCAGTTGTGTGACTATAAAGGTAGAATGGACCTTAAAAATCAGTCTAATCCCTTCCTTTCCGAATGAATAAAGTGGGCCCTGGCCAGGGAAAAGGACTTGCCTCAGATCCTGTGGGTGTATCCTAGGGGCAAGGCCAGAACGAAAGCCTGGCTTTCTGGTTCCTTTTCATCTGCTTTTCCCACTCGGCCACCCTCTGCCTCTACTTTTATCCTAATTTTACTGCTGGGGCACCAGTGCCGCGGCACAAATGAGGCGATTAGCCCCACAATCCGGGTCTCCTGCTGTGTGGGTGCAGGATCCTCCTTCCACAGCATCTCACGCCCTCACTCTTAGGGACCGACCCATGCATTGCCATTCAAAACAATTTTAAAATACATTTATTTGAACCACGTAATTTACCGGGAGATGAAACATACATGAGAGGAAGGTTACTGTCAGGCAGTGGAGAGCATTTATTGGAACCTGCTGGGTGTAAAGCCAAGTAGGAGATGCTTTGAAATTACAGAACTACCTGACCTCGCTCCTGGTAGCTTATGTCTAGCTGCTTGGTGTGATTCTCTTATTCCCTCTTTCCTCCGATCTATTACTCGAGTCATCTCTTAAATAATGTTATCAATTTCTAAATTTAAGCTCCATATTATTTAGCCAGCCGGAAGTTGAGTGTTAGCTCTCGTGTGCACCAGCCACTTGGAAAGCAGGTGAGGTCCCCACATGGTGTACAACAGGGCATTCCTCGGGGTCCCGTGGGTCAGAGTCAAGACAGCGAGCTGTGCTGATGTCTAGGTAACTTGCATTTATCTCGATAGTTTAAAATAGAGGAAGCAAAGGCATTTATAGGAAAACGGATTTCTACACTTTATTCTCCATTTCCTACCTGTGGGCAATTTGTAGGGGTATAAAAGACAGAGATCCACACTGAATGGTCAGAAAGTTCTAGAAGTTAGGTGGAAAGGCACCTGCAGGCCTGTAGTGGTTATGAATTCCTACACTCAGGGAAGAATGAATGAATCACCGAATGGCTTTTTCCTTTACAGTGAGGCCTGTGTTATAGGGAGGGGAAAAAAATCAATGAGCAAGCATAGAGATATTAAGATTAAATAATAATGTTTACGTAGGAGAGGAACATTTGTCCTTGGGACTCTGCAGCCTTCAAAGCAAGATGAATTCAGCTACGACTTATTTGAAACAATTGGAAGTTTTCTTCTGTCACGTTCAGCAGGGGATCGAGAGGCCTGCTTAATGCAGAGGTTTGAAATGTATCAGTAGAACAGAATAAAGGTGAGAGGAAGGTAGTTCCTTGTACCACCAACCAGAAAGCCTCCTGGACTAAAGGACTCACATTTAGCGCTCGGTGTCCTTTCTAGCTGCCATTGTGAAGGAACTACGTATAGTGGTAATTCATCTTATCTTATGATTTATGGTTAATTCATGATTTCCGAAGGCTTTTTATTTCAGAGCCGTGAAGTCTCATTTTAGGAGGGGCGTGTGTCATGCCTCCTGCATGCCTTCGCCTTCCTTCCTGTGACGGTTAACGAGGACCTGGGCCGAGCGTGCAGAATAGATTTCTTACACCGTAACCACTTAGGGACCAGCACATTTATCTGTGGAAGCTTTAATCGGGGCTTACACAGGGATCGTGGCAGGCCGACCCACTGAGCAAGAGCAAGATTGCTGACCTGACCGGCTGACACTTACCGAGACCTTCCGTTTGTGGCACATGAGTTCCCCTGGGCGGTACGGGCCAGGGATGCCAGAAGGTGTGCTGAGGACGGGGCTAGCTAGTTGTAACTTCCTGTGCATTGGTATCCTACCCATTTTGAATGCAGGGCATATCTGCTTTTAACAAAGCACGATGTGTACGTGTGTTTGGATTGGACTTTGCTGATGCGCTTATGTCCCAGACCTGAACACCAGTGTGTGAAACAGGAGTTTCTGTGGAACTCTCAGGCCATGAGGGGCAAAGTACCAGGGCAACATAAGAATGATGGTAAAGGGCTTGGGGCGAGGGCTGGAAGCATTGCAATGAGTTCGGTCTTGTTTGCAGCGTATCCGTTATCCTGGCTTGGCCAGGGCTCTCTGACTTGGCTGCATATCGCGACCATCAGAGGAGCATTTCAAAATTAGAGTCCCAGGACCCCCCTGCAGAGGTACTGAGTCAGGATCTCGGAGGTGCAGCAAGGAAATCTGTTTTCATAAGCTCTCCAGCTACTTCTTACCCAGGCTGACCTATGGTTCTAGGGCTTGGAGCCCTGCATCTCATGCACAGTCCCACCATCGTGCTAGAGTGAACCTCAGAAAAGAATCATCAGAACAGGATCTTCCGGTTAATTCAGGAGAAAACTTTCAGGGCAGACGATGTGCAGAGCCCTGTGCTGAGCATCGAGGGTGCACAGGCTCATCTTCACAGAGGCCAGTCACCGAACAAGTGTTAGTAGAGTCCCCTATGACACTGGAGGGCTGCGATGGAGGCACGGAGTGGGGACTGGCCTTCATACCTCATCACCCCCATTCCCTTCCCATTACAGCCATGGAAGCCGTAAAGGCCACAGAGGATCCTGGGGCTAGATCTTGACAGTGAAGACCAGGAAGTAGCCCCAGATCAGTCCTCCCATGGTCCTGGTTGATTTCCCAGGGAAGAAAGAATCAGAAGTGTCACTTTTTTGGAGACTGCACTCTGTTCTGTTCAAGTCTGGGCCAACTTTGCGCACAGGGAGTCAAGGTCTCGTGGAAGGGGCCAGCAGTAGCCTCAACAGGAGGGAAGAGGCTGTTCGCACATAGCTTGGGTGTGAAGCTGCTGTCACAGTTGGTGGTTTCTGGAAGGCTGTGAGACGCCGCAAGATGAGCACGGAGGGAGCTTTCACGCTGCACGAGTGTGCCATCCAGTTAGTACCTTCTCTTTACCCTGCTGCACTTTCCTTCTAGACCTCACTTTTGGTCTCAGGGTCACTCTCTTTTGTGACCTTACAGAGGAATCTTGGCCCAAGACAAGGGCCAACCTAAGACTGGAACTCATTTTTGGGCATTGAATAGCCTTGCTTCAAGGGCTTGGGGACAAAGGACAGCTCATAGAGGTCAAGAAGTCTTTGATGAGATAGTTGTGGTTTGGGTGGTTTTTTTTGTTTTTTCAACTTCATAACCTACCGAGAAGTTTCAGGTGGAAGTTGGTGAAAGGTTGGGTTTTATCTTCACCTCTCCTTCCCTAGGAAGCGGGCACATCAATCACAGTCCAGTGATGTTTGGGACGGCCATCGTTCAGACTGCAGGGTCTTAGGGTGCGTGCGCGTTGGAAATATCTGGGTAGGTGATTCAAAAGGTGTCATCTTGCCTGAATGGACTCCATGAGAAATGCTCCATGAAATGCAGATCTAGGTGCAGACCCCACAACAGAAAAATGGAAAAGAGAATCATCACTTTCACCCTCGGAGAGCAGGATGAAATTTGGAGGCAGATCTGTTGCCCCCGAGGGGGTTAAGTTAAGGAGCGCCCCTGGGATCATGCGCTCTTTCCTCTCTAGGCATTTACTCAACCAATTCCAGACTGTTCACAGACTTGGTTGTCAGGCTGTCACTATTTAATAGCTTTCTATAAGATGCTGCCGTCGTTAAAGGCCAACTAGTGATGCCGACAGCTCTGACTTGTTTATAGAAATAAAGGCAGCTTGCCTTGTTATAAAGTAAGGTCTAATGCATGACCGGGGCTGGGGGGGGGGGCGCATATGTATTCATATGTATCAGTGTGTTTTCTTCTTGGGCAAAGTTTGTTGCTGCTTTTGTTGGGAGAGTAGGACTATGTCTGTCTGTCTTACGGAAGTATGTGGAAGGCTGACCCTGAGATTGTAGTGAGTAGGTCAGGGAGGGAGGTGACGGAAGGGGAATAAGAACAGGGACTCTTAGACAAAAGACAGGGCTGTTGGGGAGATCCCAGCCCGAGTGAAGCAAGTGGCCCATCCTGTCCCAATCCATACTTCAGAGAGTCCTGCTGAGTTACCCCTAGGACAGCATAGCCTGCTAGCAGACAGACGCTGACTCATGACTGACCTGCATCCCTGGCTGGCTGCATCAGGACGGCCGTGCAGTGTGGTTTTGGGGGGAGTTTCTTGTGGGGACCAGAAATTTAACATAAAACAACCTTATCCCATGGGAGCTCCACTCATTTAAAGATGACCAGGTCACCTGTAGTCTCGGGGCCGCTGGGTTTTGTAGCTATCCGTGCAGTTTGGAATAGAAACTAGTGACTGCTCTCCCAACTTTAGCTACTGTTGGGGCTGATTCTATTTTTTTTTTTTAAGATTTTATTTATTTATTTGACAGAGAGAGAGAGATCACAAGTAGGCAGAGAGGCAGGCAGAGAGAGAGGGGAAAGCAGGCTCCCCGCTGAGCAGAGAGCCCGATGCGGGGCTCGATCCCAGGACCCTGAGATCATGACCTGAGCCAAAGGCAGAGGCTTTAACCCACTGAGCCACCCACGCGCCCCTGGTTCTATTTTTAAAGAAGGAAAATTCACTGACCATTGACCTCAGTTCTTGGACACTGTGACCTGACACCATTTTGAAAGTGCAAAAGTTGGTTCCTGGAGAATTCACTGTCCAGAGTGGCAGGGTGAAGGAGAGTGTGTGTGTCCTCCCCTGTGTCCCACCCAAGTCCCTTATGTAACTTGGTGCTGGAATTGTCAAGCAGCATCACTGTGGCCCCCGTGAACTCCCATTGCCAGGAAAGGGGGTCTGGTCTCCTCGAGTTCAGAGGAGGTTTTCCAGAAACCTCCCCTAAAGAAAGAATGTGTCTCTTGGTAGGTTTTCCTTCTTTTTGAGATGAGGAGCCACAGGTGTAAGAAAGTTTAGTTACTTGGTTTTAAAGTTGCTCATAACTAGAATTTGTCACCTTAATGGAGAAGTTAAGCATTGCCTCCATGAAGTCCTTCCTAAAAGAAGATTCTGCCTCCATCTTATGAGTTTGGTTGTGTTTGTTTCTCATGAGTAAACTTTGTATCAGCCCCTGACCTTTGAATTGGCTCCTTGGAATCCCACTCATTTCGGTCCTTGAACATCAAAGCCCATGATGATGCGATGCTGGGGGGGGGGGGGCGGGGGGCGGGGAACCCTCTTTAATGTTCTGTCTTTGATTTCACAGACCGGGATTCAAAGGTTCTCCTGCCTATTGGATAAAGCAAAATGAGAGTGTCAAGGACAGTTGGGTTTGGATTGGGGAAGGGAAGGAGCCTAAGTGAATAATGAAAGAACTTCACAGTGGTTGCTTAAATAAAATCTTGCTACAAAAAAAAAAATCCAAACGAAAAACTAAAAAGGCTGTCAGAAGAATCTCATTCTGTATTTAACTTTATGATTTCTTAGCAGTTCTTTAGAGTTGCAGCAGTATTGTGGGGAAATAAACAAAAACAAAAAACCATGATTAGCACATGAAGGAGGTCCCAGCTATCAAGATAAGTGTAACATTACCCATTGGGTTGTTTTTTTCTCCAGCCTCCCCAGTCCTCCTAAAAAAACTCTGCCCAAATCTTTGATTCATTATAACTTGAAAAGACTGATAGCGACCTAGAATACAGCCAGAAGCCTTTGCTGTCATTAGGCAAACAAATCATAAGGCATAAGTACCAAGAATGAAGGAAGAAAGGTCGATAAGCAGCCTGGGGCGGGAGGAATGCTTCTGGGGCTCTTCTGGGTCCCTGCAATCATGCTTCACGAAGTCAGGAAGGAGGTGTAAGTGTAGCCAAAGGACTTTTAGGAAACAGTGTTATGGGTAATTGTATGGATGGATAGATCGTAAGGTTGGCAGATAGACTACCACAGTCTCGGAATGAAGATGTACTTCGGATGTGCCGGGACCGCCATATGGCCTCCATCTCCTGCAGCCCCTGCTCCTCTCCCCTCTCCCCTGCCCTCCCCGGGCTGTGGCTGCGCTCCGCTCTAGGCTCCTGATAAGCCATAGAGCTAGATAGGGCGTTTAGCTCTTACCCTAGATAGTGGTGCCAGTGGGCCCTTTCTTATTAGTTCCTAACTCAGGAAAACAATACGATTATTTTCAGATTCGTGGATATATACTATTTGTAAATTCTTAAACAGCTCAGTTTTCTTCTGTTCCCTTGAAAATACTGTGTAATGTGGTTCTATGTGTCATCTAACAGCTCAGGCACCGTCTGGTTGGGGGGTGACAGTGGCTAAGGGAGTGGGGAATGGATTCTCCACCCAGTAGAAAAGACTGTGGCCTCTCGTAGGAATCTCTTTACCATGGATGCTCTACAGATGGCCTTCTAAGGAGAATGACTCTCAGAGTGCCAGATGACCAGATCCATGAATAATCCATTTCAAATGCTCCCTACAGAGGAGCAAAAAATCAGCCATGACTTATGTATCACCAAAGAACAGTTTTAATATTAACATTTTAGTAAGGGATGATATGGCTTATCCAGAACCCAAATTGGGGGATCGGGAGTAACCTATAGATGGGAAAATCCAACTCACAGCCTCCAGCCTGATCCTGTTGGTGGCCGCCACCGGTGCTGAGTGCTTAGTGGCAGCAGAGGAGGGCTACAGGTGGGCATGAAGGACAGGCCCGGGGGGAGGGGGTGGGAGGGCAGAGAGGATTCAGTCTGGAGATGAAGGCAGGGCTGTAGCAGGGAGGGGCATGTGGCCGCTGGGCCCAGAATTCAAGGACCTGGTTTCCAGCCCCCCTTCAAAACCACTGTATCCCAGGCTCTGAGTGGAGTATGTCCCTGAGTAGATGGTATTTTTCTCTACTTCTGTACTTAGCTCATCCAGCACAAAATCAGCCCCTTTTCCATGAAAGTTGACTTTAATTGAGACTAAGTAGTACGTACTTAAGATCAAGGATCATGGAGCCAGATCTGCCTGGGGTTCAGTTCTTGGTTCTACCTCTTACTGGCTTTGTGACCTCGGGCCAGTTACTTAACCTCTCAGTTCCTCGACTTATTTGTTTGTCCCTTAGGATAATAAGAGTACCTATCTCATAAGATTGTTATGAGACTTACATGAATCCAATAAAGTGCTTAGTAAGGTGATGGGCACATAATAATTACTGTATATTTATATCTATCTTTGTTTGAGAGTGTGAATTTTTCACATGACAGAAACCAAATTTAACAACTCTTTGCACTGTTAGAGAGATTATAAGCCTTTGTATCTTCAATAGCCCAGATGTGCTTAAAGCTACGAGCGCATAAGGACATTTTTGAAAGGCACGGGCAGGATCTGAAATTCTCAGGATGAAGTTGCACGCAAGCATTCTCTAAATTTCTGTTTTCTGGGTGTAAAGAATACAACATCTGCAAACAACAGCTGGACAAGTATTAGAACATATAATTCCAACTTCTTGCCATGTTGGCAAAAGCTGTTGGGCGGGAGGGGAATAATTCTCCTTTTATCAAAGTACCTTTTTACAGCTGGAAGAAAAGAAGTTAGGTGAGTCATTTTGCAAAGGCAGCCTTTCGGGAGAGCGGACCTAAGAAAACATTGTCGGGGCGTTCCTGGACACAATCAGACAGCGTGCAGCAATTTATTAAGAAGACCTGGGTTCTTGAGGCAGGTTGATAGATTTTTATGTTGTTCATCTGGAGAACCTCAGCTGAGTTCCAAAAACCTATTTGCGTCCTTGCTTGGCACTCCAGTAAGTCCGTTTCATGCAAAGGGCTGGCCTGAAAAAAAGGCAGACGATAGGAAGGGCAGTCAGAAAAGGAAGCCAGGAAGCTGAGCTTCTGTGAAAAAGTGACTGTGGTGTCAGAAGTAAGCAGGCCTTGTAATTGGCTTGGGACGGGACGGGCAGAGCCCCTGCCATTTGTTCGGCTTTCTTAACTGCAATTTAATAGAGCAATTCTCTTACTCGATGACATCTGCTCTTCTGGGACAGAGGGAAGACTAGGGCAGAGCAGGTAAAATAGCTACTGAGGGCACACAGAGGAAATAAGAAGCAAGAAGGGCCTCGGGGCGGGAATCAGCACGTGGAGCCAACACTGTGGGTTCCGGACTTGGCAGCGGGGACCCTCGGCGGCTGCCCCCCGAGTTTCCCATGTGTAAAAGGAAAGGGCTGCTGGTGATGCATCAGGTCCTCTCTGGCTCTCCCCTTCTTTGTTACTAAGAGCTCTGCAGTCCTGAATCGAGTGTAGTGGCGGACTGAGAAGTCTAACTACGGTGTACCTAGACCCGCGTTTGCCACCTCTGGGCACACACACATGCCTTCCGCTGTGTGGTCCCCAATGCTAGGGGCTGTGAAACAGTCCTGCCTTCACCCCTTGTGGACTGGATGAGACCAGGGTAATGCCCACTTGGAAAGGATTTCACTCCTCATCTGGAATCTGGCCCTTTTGATACTCTATGAGTATACTTTTGACTTCTTGCTGCTTTGGAGGAAAAAAAAATTATATATATATATATATATATACACATATATATATACACACACACACATATATATATGTGTGTGTGTATATATATATTTTTTCCTATATACTATAAATATATATATATATTTATACACACACACATATATATATAGTAAATTCTTCAATGCATCTCCTTCCTTTATGACCTTCTTCTAAAATAAGCAAACTAAAAATAAGCATACATCTTTTCATGAGAGCCAGACTGGCTTCTCCCCTGTGTCTGAGCTGTGGGTGTGGTACGGAAATCGTTTGGGTCCATCTTGGCCTGCTTAGTATGCCACTGAGTCATTTCTTCTGACTACCCATTCAATATGCTCCAGAGTGCTCCCAGTAAGAACTGTGCACTTTCTTGGGGATGGGGATTGGAGGTGGGAGTGAGGGCCTGGGCACCAGCATGAATCCGTTACTTCTGAGCAGATGAAACGAACGTGTCCATCTTCCTGCCCTCTAAGCAGGAGCACAGGACACCGTGAGGTGACATTAGTCAAGTCTTCTAGCTGCTGGGTGGTTTGCGGGGACAACAATGATGGCTTCAAGCCACTGACTTCTTTCTGTAAAAGTGAACCATTTGATCAGCTCTAACAAAAATGCTACTTTGACCCAGGGAAATCGGGGAGCCCAAGAGAACTGAAATGGTTATGTGCCTTGGCTCTGTGTTGTGACTTGAAGTGGGTCCCCTGAAACAGAGCCGGTACCCAGTTAGTCCCGGTTCCTGGCAGCTCCTGTCATGTGTAATGCTGAGAAATAGAGCCCCCTGCTTCTGGCAAGTGATTGTGCTGTTTGGCTACCAGAATTCCATAGGATAGAACGTTCGGGGTAATGGGATATCAGATTACTCACGTAGGCTTTGGTCGTGCAGTGATGCTCAGGACTTTCTATTCCTTGTTGTAAGATCTATTGTAGTATCATATGACATGGAAAGCTGAAGAATTCTACGGCCGTATTCACCTTCTCTGCACCTCCCCCCATCACTTTGGAAGAGGGGGACCTGAGGGCGTTAAAGAGAATTTTCACCAGGACTCTTTATTGCGTGGGTTTTGTAAGGAAACATTGCCCAGTTTGGGAGGTTTTATTAAAATGAAAGACTTTGGAGACCTGTCTGTTCTTGGCACCGCACATCTCCTTTTACATAGGCTTTATCGTGACACGGGGAGCTTTGGTGTCTCCGTTCTAGTGGATGAAGAATGAGCCTCCCACCACCCCCAAGAGTCATCCTTCGTTCCTCTTCCCGTCTTGAATTCTGCTCTGGCACATCGGCTCTGTGCTGGTGTTCTCAACCAGGAAAGCCCACAGCTTTCTGAAGGGCGTCCTTCACTCTCTAGGCTGGCTGGCATCCTGGGGG
>CM052884.1:8161096-8206316 GCA_028534135.1 Potos flavus
CGGGCCAAGGTTAAGTAGTTTTCTAGAGCACCTGCGTTATTATTGTTTGCCGTTGGTTGAATTTAGTCATCTCGTTTACCCAGGAAGTTGTGCTTAACAAGTAGAATATCTTAAATTAGTGTAGAGAGTGGAATTGGGCCACCTGACCGACTGGATCATTCGAGAAGGTTACCTCATCTTAAACCATAAAGAGAAACTTTGCTTCCCTCAAAAACCGTGATCAAAATAATTTCTTCAGGAAGGGTCGTTAATGAAGATTTATTAAGAATAACAATATACATCAAGCATAAAATGTTCATTATGTGCCAGATGCTATTCTAAGTGCTTCACAAATATTAATTCATTTTGTCTTTCCAACAGCCCTCTGTTTGTCCCCATTCTACAGAGAAGAAAACAGAGGCACCAAGAGGTTAAAATACATGGCAAGATCACACAGTTAGTAAGCGGCACAGCTGAGATTCACATTCAGCGGTGTGGTCCAGAGTCCTGGGCCTCAGCCATTCACCGGTACTGCCATATTGGTTTTGCCTTTACTTTCTTTGAGTTTGGTTGGTTTAGCAGTGAAGTTATCCGTCTTTTCCCTCAGATGCTTTGCTAATAAGGAGAGCAAACTGCCAGAGGCAAGTGGGGGCCCCTCAGTTGTTACACTCCTGGTCCAGACATCTGGATTTCCCATAGGTATGGTCACACGAAAGAGATTTAGCATTCAGTTGTAGTTGAAAAATAAAAAACAACTCCACATGGAAGTGGTCGAGAATGGTGATATTCAAGCTTCATTTCTAGAACAATAGCTAACAAAATAAATGCAGAGTGACACTTTGATGTCTTTTTCAAAAATCCTTAGCTGTTATTAAATAGGTTCTAGAAAATTCTCTTATCTGGTGCATAGTCACCGATCACGTTAATCCTTTGTTGTTCGCCCTTAAATTGGTGACCGGGGCATCTTCTTACCTTGGTTCCGAGCCTGCTGCACACCTGCAGTCCGTCTTCCTCAGCCATCAGCATCTTTATCACCATTTAAGAAGAAAATATTTTCAATTAGCCGTGGGAGAGGCCTGGGTTTACATTCTGCTGTCAGCTCTTACCTTGTCAAACACATTAGAATCTGACAAAGAAAACCAGTAAAAATCAAACTACAGCAAGAAGTCGCTGACTCAAGTGAAATCTGTGGTCTCCTTCTCTAACTCAGAATAATTTTTCTCTGTTGCTTTGCTTTGGTAAGATTTCCACCTCTCCTGATAAGTGCCTTAGCATGTTTTATGAACTGAAATCCGAATTCACTTTTCTTTAGCAACTCAAGGAAATTAACTTGCTTCTACTAGAAAGTTGAGAGTCCCGAAACTTCTATCTACATCTAAAGCTGTTTGCTAAATAAGTTTGCCTCCTTGCGAACGTAGCATTAATTTAAAAAAAAAAACAGACAACATTTAAACAGAAAACACATTAGAAAATGTACAAATCTCCCCCAAGTCTATTTTACCTTTTAAATCAGATGAGGACGGGGGCAGGGGGATCAGATCGTTCTGTTCTTAAGAGAACACTTTTTCTGTCTGCTCGCAAGGGATAGAAGAATATGGGAGAAATATCTGGAGCTTTCGACTCCATCCAGCCTGGGTTGGAATCTGGACTCCACCGTTACTATTATTTATGGCTCTGAGCCTCCACCTCCCCATCTGTGAAACAGGACTTTTAATGCTATGATCGTCTGTGTGCGGAGAGGCCAGTTAGAATTTACCAGGGCAGAAATGAAGGCAGCAACTTGACTCTGTTTTTACACTCTGTTCTTTCTAGCCCATGATTTGGAAAGGGAGAAAATGGTAACTATTAGGTCATAACGCGCCTATGAGACAGCCAGCCGAAGGTTAGTGGTAGTTGTGGGGTGTAGAGGGAAGAGCTGGAGCCTTAGACGATTTTGGGGCACCTGAGTGGCTCAGTCTGTTGGACGTCTGCCTTTGGCTCAGGTCATGATCCCGGGTCCTGGGATCGAGCCCTGCATTGGGCTCCCTGCCTACTGGAGTCTGCTTCTCCCTCTCCCTCTCCCCCTGCTTGTGCACTCTCTCTGTGTGTCGAATAAATAAATTAGAAAAAAAAAAAAAAGAATGAGATGATTTTGAATCTTAACTGCTCAGTAGCTGAGTTGCCCTAGGCTAGTTATTTTGCTTCTCTGAGCATTAATATTCTCTTGTACAGGATGGAGACAGTCAGGTAGGCCTTCCTATGTCTCCGAACTGTTGTGAGCATCAGACAAAGGAATGAGTATGTTTTGTAAAGCGGAACCTGTGATCTCACCGTGGGGAATGATGACGCTCCAGGTCCAAACACCCATGCGTGTAGGCGTGTATCTCTGGACGCATCTAGGAGGGGGTAGGATAATGCATGGCCTTTTTGCAGAGCATTTGTGCAAAGCAAGAGTTGAGATACTTTTTCTGGGAGAAGGGTTTTCCTAGGTTTCTTTAAAGGTATGCGTTATGCCTGGTGAGGAAATTTCACTTATATGTGCAACTGGAGAAAGGCAAAAGTTGAGGGAGGAATTTTTATTGCAAACAATGAAAGGCTTAAAAGAGTAAGGAGGACGGGGGGCACCATGAAGCGGAGGGAAGGGGTTTGGAGAGTAGAGCCGGATTTCCACGTACCGTTATTAAACCTAATAATTCAAGGCTGAGCGTTCGAGGAAGAATAATTAGCCATCGTGCTGCAGTGGAAGACATCCAAGCGTCGACTTTCAGAGAGTCTGGGGTTCCCCCGGCCCAGCTTTGACTCTGCTGCTTTGAAGGAGGAATCCTACTACCTTTTCCATGTGTGCCGGGAGTCTAAATGGATATGTCTTCTTTAAAAAACTTCTGTGATGATGAATGTGTGCGTGGGATCTGCTTAAGCCGGGAATTCCTTTGAAATTCTTGTTTCTGATTGCTCTCCATGGCCCAGAGAAGGATACTGGCCACATTTGGGTACGAAACTTTTGAGGCTCGCCGTGTTCTCTGGCCCCCAGAGAGTCATGTTCTGTTTGAAAAGGGCTGAAAAGACGAAGGCTGTTTTTTCACTTGGGATAAGAATATCCTGCTCAAAGCAGTAAGGGCTCTGCGAGAATAACAGGATCCATATGTCGAAGCTGGCTGCTAATGCTCAGCATATGGGCCCGTGAACCTTTCCGGCAGAAATATGCCTCGAATTCTCTAAAGAATGCCCCAGTAAACTCCAGAAAGGACCATTACTTAGGTGACGGATGGCATAGGCACAGCTCCCGGGCTTTCACGGGCCCATCGTTCCGTGGAATGCGAGCCACGGACAGAATGGAAAGGTCTTGGTCGGCCTTGCGACGGATGGCGCTGGCCTGGAGGCCTCTCCGTCAGGCCCCATGCCCCAGCGTGCGGACGGCCTTAGCAGCTCTGGGCTCGCTCTGTTCTCTTAGGGGCTGGTGCATCTGACGGGCGTGCCTCACGTTCTCCAGATGGTTCGTTAAACCAAATGAGTGGAAACTTTTTATCCTCTACTCACAGAGGCAGTGTTGTAATGGAAAGAACACTTCCCTGGGAGCCCGGGGGCCTGGGCTCTATGGCCACCACCACCCTGGCCCTGAATAGAGGTGACCTTAGCGAAGTCACTTTCTCTTTCTCTCGGGGGAAAGAAGCAAGTGGAACATGGTGCTGGTTGAGACTCCTCCTGGCTCCCTCGGTCTGGAGCTGAGCGCACCAGCTCTGCCAGAGGAGACGATAGAAACACCACAGCTAGAGACACCTGCACAGCGTGAGGTGCCCTCTCAGCTCCGTGTGCCGCATGGCATTTCGGGAAAGGTAGGGGATGCCCTTTCGCTGCTCCCTGTGAGAATTCAGTCCTGTGCCCTGGATGAGTCATCGGCAGTCAACCCAGAGAGGGAGGGGCTGACTGCCCCCAGATTACTACGGTATTTCTTGCAAACCAGCACTGGGGAGTCTGAGTCCACCCTCCCCTCTAGTTCTCACGGTGGAGCACTCAGCTTCCTTCCCCCACCCCCCAAACGCTGTGCCTGATTCCTCACTCTGTGCCCTCCCTCCTTCCCTTCGTGGTTCCTTTCTCCACCAGGCCACCCACCTCTCCCCTGCCTCTGCTGCTTGCCCGGGGTCTGCTTTGTCTGTTGTAGGTGGTGGGCAGGGCCGCGCCTCCAGTAGCCCGGTGCTCCCGCCGCTCCCCTGGCCAGCCCCGTGCAGGCCCTTTGATCCCTCTGCTCTGCTGAGTGCCCCGCGGTCCCTCCATCACGGGAGCACAGACTGAGGAGACCTGCAGCCGCTCTGCCTGCGAGTCCGTCTCCATGGCAACCAGCGGGCCGGGGTTCTGCGGTGCAGAGAAAATGGCTGTTGGAAGGAAGGGCTCACCGAGTCTCTATTACCCGGCCTGTTGGTCCCGGGCCTCCTCCGTGTGCGCTTGAAGAGGCGACGTGCGTTGAACCAAATGTCCGTTAGCTTTTAGCTTTCACATTTACTTGTCCTAAGAGGAGGGGAGACAGAAGGAAGTTGAACCCAAATGGATACAAGCATTTTTTCCTCCTGCCCTAAAACTGTATTTTCATGAGGACCAGTTATCTGCTCCGAGCAGATATACAGGGAACTGAATGAATACAGCAATCGGTGGGATGCTGGGTGGTGTAGTCTGTCTTTTTCGGCAGAGAGGAATGACAGAGCACGGGGATCGTCAAAAACTCAGCGCAGTAGCCAGGAGATGCCGGAAATTCCTCAGGGCACAGACTACAGGCTTTCAGGGGGGCACCTGACTGATTGCAGTGACGAGGCTATATGCGATCTCCTGTTACGGAAAGGGGGGCGTGGGTCCCCTAGTCTCCAGGCAGGGTGAGCGTTAGGCATCCCCTGCTCCCACATCCGTCCGGGTGGTCATCATCAGATCCTCGTAGTCGTGAAGCACAGTGACATGGGGAACTAGAGAGGTCAGGGGTGGCAGGCTTCCCTTGTCTCACAGCCGTGGGGACACTTCAGGCTGATTTCCAGAAGTAACTCATCTGTTATTTCTGTGAATCCCAGAAGTGCTGCTGTTTGGAGCAAGACCATGGCCTGCTCAAGAGGTCAGAAACGTGGGGGGGGGGGGTGTCACCCCAAATGTCCCAGGGGACCCTGAGCTGTCTGATAGGGGATTGCCGTTCCACAGGAAAGGATCCAGACCATGTCCGTTCCTGCCTTCAGCACAGGAACCGTGGATTCTTTGGTGGTGACAAGCTCGCAACCCAGACCACATCCTCCCTTCACTCTTTCTTGATGCAAGCAGGGAGACCCTGTTTTTAAATGAAAGCTCTGGGTTTCCCTTCTCAAAAATCCTCATGTGTGTTTCAGCTGGACTTTTGTCTTTTTCAGTTTCTCTGCAGGTGGATATCGTCCCCAGCCAAGGAGAAATCAGCGTTGGAGAATCCAAATTCTTCTTATGCCAAGGCAAGTGCCCCACGCCCCACTGCATTTAAGGAAAGGCGGTGAGCACATCGGCAGCCCGTGGCCTGTGCGTGTGGGGCCGGTCCTGCCTGGAGGGTCGATGGTGTGGCCGGAGGGCCAGGAAAGCTCTCGGGCCCTCTTCCTTCCCCTTGGAAAGGGCTCCCCGACACAGTGAAATGTGTTCTCTGGGCTTCTGCACGGTGACGGAGGAGGGCTAGGGATTTCCTGAGGAAAATCAGCGCAGTTCCCAAAATAGCGAATCCCCCCAGGTCCCCTGCTCTGTGTCCAGCCGGAGTTCTGTGCCCGACGCGGGAGAACGGTGCTGCCTCGGAAACCGAGCTTCAGGGGGTCCGCATAAGCCTTCTTTTTTAGAATCTCCCAGGACACGAAAACCCGGGAAGGTCTGAAACTTGCCTGAGAGGAAGTTGCGTACTGGTGTCTCTTGCGCTGTGAGGATGTGGGTCCCGGGTTTTCCAGGTCTGTTGTGAATACCCATATTCTGTCCCGTGGCCCCCTCACCAGAGCCCCGGGCTTTGTCGGATCTGGTGTCCTTGTTCTTTGTTTAGAAAATTCGCCCCGTTTCCACAGCTCAGATAATCATCAGGAAACGTCCTGTGGAGGAAAAGCTTCGGTTTAGGCTTTGGACTCCGCGTCGGTGACAGGGCTGGGATTCGGATTGTGGAAGAAGCAGGGCCATTGAGCTGAGCTAGGTGTAAACCGTGACATTTCGCGAGCAGCTTTTGGCAGGGAGGGGCCTTTAAATGCGAACATGATTTGCGTTGGACGAGGTGCCTGGTGGCCGCCGGATGTGTTCACTCCAGCTTTGCCTTCATTACAGCAATTTAAATGATTTGGAGATGCAGCCGTGGAGCCCACAGCACATCTTGCAAATAGCGATATTTATTGAAAACATGATGGGCCCTGAAAGGAAGACGGCTTCATTTCCATGCTAAGCAACTGTGCAGGGCTGGGTGGTGTGGCCCGGGGAAGGGCACCGTGCAGAGAGGCAGGGCGCCGCTGTGGCCGCCGGAGCCCTCGTTCCCGCGCCGGGTCTGGGCCAGGCACGCGGCAGCAGCCGCCCCTCCTTGGCGCCAGGGGAGAGGACGCATGGGTGATTCTGGCTATCTTCCTTGCAGGACTGAGGGAGATGAATGTGTCTGTGTGAGAGGGGTGCCGAAATGACAGTCGTGCCAGTTTGGGTGGGCAGACGCCAGAATAAAGCTTGTTGGAATCCGCACTCCTAGACTAGCTGGTGTCTCCTACTCCTCCTCTCTGGAGGCCATAGCCTGAGCCCTCAAGAACACGCTGATTAGTTGGCTCAGACACGCCAGGCCCTCAAGCTCAGATCCTAGACGTGAATTCCCTCTGCTCCGTCTTCTGGGAGGCTGGAGCTCCTCGCTCAGAAGCGGGCACACAGTAGGTCCTCAGCAGATACCTCTCCTCTTCCCTCACTAAGCAGAGGCGTACTCACAAGGGGTCGTCGAGTTCTTTCCAGGCACCATGACTGGTGTTATGTGCGTCACAGCCAGGGGAGGCAGGGGAAGGCAATATCACGTCCTCCACATAAATGGCCTCCCTGCCTGATCATCGAGCCCGATGACCTCTTGTAGCTCTTGCTGTACCCACAGTCACCCTGGAGGGGACTTTGTAACTCCCGCGGTTTGAAAATCCTCTCTTCCTCTGCAGTGGCAGGAGATGCCAAAGACAAAGACATCTCCTGGTTCTCCCCCAACGGAGAGAAGCTCACCCCGAACCAGCAGCGGATCTCCGTGGTGTGGAATGACGACTCTTCCTCCACGCTCACCATCTACAATGCCAACATTGACGACGCCGGCATTTACAAGTGTGTGGTCACCGGCGAGGATGGCAGTGAGTCCGAGGCCACGGTCAACGTGAAGATCTTCCGTAAGAGCCTCCTCCGTCTCCTTCCATATTCCCAGTCCTCTCCTCAGGCCAGGAAGACGCATGGGTCGCAGGCAGAGTAGGATGTCAGCCGAGGGCCCCCTGAGGCCTTCCTCCTTTCCACTCCCCGAGTCTTTTCTGAACTGAGCGGAGAGCTCCAGTATGTTCTGAAATCCTGAGCCAGCTCAGAACTCAACAGCCCTGGTTCGCACGGATCCCAGCTACCTCCCTCTGGCCTCCCATTCTCTAAATTCAAATTACACAGTCCCCAGAGGGCCGCTAAGGTTCTCCTTCCCTTCTCCAGGCGTTGGCTGACTATCGTACAATTCAAGTTTTCTACCTTATTTCACTCTCCCCTGCTGCTAATGGAGTCCAAAGGCTCGGTGGGGTGTGGGGGGTTATTATCTGAACACTGTGGGCCACTCAGAGCAGGCGGTTCCCATCGTCAGTGAAACCCAGTCTGGAGGTGGCATCTCATTACCTTGTTATCATGCCTCTGTCTCGTCAGCCAGTGTAACGGTGGCCGACAGCTAATGGAACAGTATTGATTGCCGTGGTATTTAGTCCCGTTAAGCCTGCCTTTCCTCTGTTGTGTTCTTCAAAATGTTCTCTGCTCTGGGAAAGCTGGGTTTGGGGTGTCAGAGAGGGAGACAGATAAGACTGATGACCGGTCATGGCAGACTAGATGCTGTACCAGCCCATTCCACCTTGCTTCGAGCGTCACTGGCATCGTCCCACATGGTGAGGGACCCTTGCTGGAGAGACTCCTTTACCTCCATAGACCCTTTCCATACAAAGTACAATAAATTTAGCACTCAGTGAATAGACATTGACTGCCCAACATTGATGCCACATTCCCCTACTTATACCAGCTGCTTCGCCTGGCATCTTGGCCAAGAATGGGACGGGCCCCTCTCTCGGGCCACCATATATTTGGATTGAGAGCTGCCCACAGCATGAATCCGAGATCATAGCTCTAGCGAAAAGGGGTCGGTGAGGGGGAACCAGCTGTTTTCCCTCACTCTTCTCTTGCTCATTTTCCAGAGAAGCTCATGTTCAAGAATGCACCAACCCCGCAAGAGTTCAGGGAGGGGGAAGATGCCGTGATCGTATGTGATGTGGTCAGCTCCCTCCCCCCAACCATCATCTGGAAACACAAAGGCCGAGATGTCATCCTGACGAAAGACGGTGAGGCCGGAGTTCCCTGGTGACTGCCCTTCGCCCGAGCCACCGGGTCCCCCAGGGTTTCCACCTCAGCCAGCCTCTGTGGCATCCAACCCAGCTTCAGATCCCAGTGTCCCACAGCCCTGGGACTGTGTCCCACAGAGCCCAGTGTCCCACGCAATCGATCCGAATGCGTGAATGTTCGGAGCCTGTACATTCAGGCACTTGACCTTGTCTCCAAAGAAAAAGATTTCCAGTAGACTTTAGCTCTTGGCTCTCCCGTCAGTGCCAGGGCACATGCCCTGATCTCGGTGTAAAGCCACCGCCCCCTGCCCCCCGCCCCGGCAGATTGCCGCTAGGGAAGAGGAAGGGCCCTGCAACCTTCCTGCAGATACGAGAGTTCTCTGACTGACCCTTGGATGAACCCACCTCTTGTCTCTTCTAGTCCGATTCATAGTCCTGTCCAACAACTACCTGCAGATCCGGGACATCAAGAAAACAGATGAGGGCACTTATCGCTGCGAGGGCAGGATCTTGGCTCGGGGGGAGATCAACTTCAAGGACATTCAGGTCATTGTGAACGGTGAGGAGATCCCGTTCTTCCTGATCTCTCCATTAGTACCGCCTGGTTACCCCCAGTCATGCTCCGTAACTTCCCCTTTGGTCTGTTAACTAAATCCCGTCCTGGCTCACGCATCCATCTCCATCTCCGGTGAATCCCCCCTCCTGGGGTAGCCTCTGGCTTGTTTTGTTTTTTTCTGCATACACGTGCTTTTTGAGTCTCCCTTCCCCTGGGGGACTTCTCGTGCAATCCTTGAATGTCCTTCATTGTCTTAACAGCACTAGAAACTTTCCCCGTGCTTTCTAATAAATCCTTATTCATCCTTCATTGTCCTTGATGTTACCGTGACCGTGGGGTTAGTCCCTTGGTTCAACGTTCAAAGAAAATATAATCAGTTCAGTCTTCAGAATACTCAGAATCATGGGCCATGGGCTTATTAATCTTAATCTGCGATGTGTCAAATAAACATACCCGTGGAATCGATCTGACATTTACAGGATGTTTACCGGAAATTATAATGTCAGTCCTAAGAAAATAAGTAAATCGTGGCTGAATTGTTTTGGCTGTTGATACATATTTTTTGCCAATTTCTCCCCCTCTCATTCCCTTGGTAGAAACTGTTTGTACACAGGGCTGTTTATGACAGTCCCAGAGAAATGTCACTCGGCGAGCTGGTGACATCTAACCATTTCGAATTGGTATTAATCATCTAACCGAGAACAGGCATTTTCAACTTTTTCCAGAATCAAGAGCCCCCTTTTGGACGCCAAGTTTCACTTACCATGATTGATATGCATTGATTGAGAAAATACATCATGACATCTAGCTACTACGAGCTGAGTCCTATTTTAAAAAGAATAGGACCTATTAATGTAGCTTTTAAAACTATGTTATTAAAAAACAATATTATATATTACATGTAACGATATCTTGTATTGTTCAAAACCACTGATGCATGTTTATGGGTGACTTATTTATTCAGTTTGGAGTAATTATCTAGGACACATCAGAGTTTAGATCCTTTATACTAACTCTGCGGCTGCCCAGGACTCTTGACCTCCGGGCATGACCCTCCCACCTGAGGTCCCCCGGAAGTGCCTCTTCTCCAGGCCACTGGGTTCCTCTAGGTTTTCACAACCCTCCCTGACAGCTCTTCTTTCCTTCAGTGCCACCCACTGTCCAGGCCAGGCAGAGCATCGTGAATGCCACCGCCAACCTCGGCCAGTCCGTCACCCTGGTGTGCGACGCCCAAGGCTTCCCAGAGCCCACCATGAGCTGGACAAAGTAAGCACCTGGCGCGTGCCTCTCCTGGGAGCGTGGAGCTGGCTCCGCGTTGGCGCGACCGTGGCCCGGGTGTGGGCCGCTGGGGAACCAGCTGCAGGTGCAGCACGGACTCCTCTCCGTAGGCCTCTCCCGCCTCGTGCGCTAGATCCCTTCCGAGGGGCCAGAGCCAGAGCGTGTGGCCTGGGAGGCCCTCTTCGGAGTGCTTGTAGGCAGTTTGCAGCCCTTGGAGAGAAACAGAGGTTTAGGCAGAGGAAGCAATGGTGTGTATGTGGAAGGACAACGTGGGTGTTGGCTCTGGGTGAAGACCGAGTCCTTCCCGTGGGCTCAGTCTGCATTCTGTGGAAACTGTTTAAAAATAAGCCTCGTACTTCTGTGGTCAAAATGATGGCACTTGGCATTTCTGTACCATGTAGGGACGGGGAGCAGATTGAGAACGAGGAAGACGAGAAGTATGTCTTCAGCGAGGACAGCTCCGAGCTGACCATCAGGAAGGTGGATAAGAGCGACGAGGCTGAGTACGTGTGCATTGCCGAGAACAAGGCTGGAGAGCAGGATGCGTCCATCCACCTCAAAGTCTTTGGTAAGGACGGTGGAGGTCAAGGTCAATGTTCTGCCACAGTTCCCTTTACCCCGCACACTCGGTCTGGCAGCAAGACCCCATTCTTCCTGCCTTGGAATCTGTCCCAGGTGCAACCACATCTGCCAGCTCCACCCCCTAAGCCCAAGCCCATGCTATCTGCCTCCTCTCTGGGTCAGTGACAGCCTCCCAGCTGGCCTCCCACCCCCCACCCGATGGTCCCCTTCAGCCCCGCCTTCACAGTAGCCAGAATGACCTCAAGCACTGTCCTCTGTTTAAAATCCTCCCGTGGCTCCCTGTTGCAACCCGAATAAAACCCAGACTTCCTGCCCTGGCCCGCGAGACCTAACTGGAGCTAGCCCCTGCCTTCCTTTCCAACCTCCTCTCTGCTCCACTTGGCTCCACACCGAAAACTCTGCAACCCCTCAGGCCGTCCTTCTGTGGCTCAGACGGCACTGAGCTTGTTCCTTGTCTTCGGGACATTGCACTTGATACTTCTCCCGCTTGGAACGTCATTCCCCCGCATCTGCTCTGAACTGCCTTCTTCTCCTGCACCATTTAGCTCTCACCTCAACCCACCTTCTCGACGAATCCCTCCTGCGCTGGCCAGGCTAATGCACCACCCACCCCCGCCGAGCGCTTCCATCGATCTGACCGGATCTTCTTCACCACACTTGTCCTACCCGACCTGGCCTCATTTCCATATTTTCCCCGGGGGGATTGTGGTCTCCGACCTCCATGAAGTGGGTAAACCCCGGGATAGCGGAGTGCTGGCCATTCTCTGTGGCAGAGAAAGGCTTAACCTATTGGCTTTCAACACTTCCTGCTCATGTTTTTAAAAAAGAGATGGGGCGCCTGGGCTGCTCAGTCAGTTAAGGAGCCAACTCTCGATTTCGGCTCAGGTCATGATCTCAGGGTCGTGAGATCGAGCCCCTCATCAGGCTCCAAGTTGAGCGTGGAGATAGAGAATCTTGGGATTCTCTCTCCTTCTCCCTCTGCCCCTTCCCACTTCTCTCGCTCGCTCTCTCTCTCTGTTTCTCAAAAAAAAAAAAAAGGGAAGCTGGCCCAGGGTAGGTGGTGTCGCTAGGTGCCGGAGGGCAGCTCTGGTTCACGCGGTTCCCAGGTCACTACAGTGTGTGCCTGGGGAACGCTCTTGGGACCTGCTTGTTGGGCCTGGTCGTAGACCTTTGACAGATCAAGTGCGTGTGTGCAGTTGGACCTGCTAATCATAGATAAATCTTATTCCTCCATTAACGACAGTTGGGTTTAGAAACAGGTTATCAGTTCAGTTCATATCAACTGGATATACTGGAGAGTGAAAGCTGATGGCCTTGGGAAATATTCTTTTTTTTTTTTTTTTTAAAGATTTTATTTGTCAGAGCACAAGCAGAGAGAACAGCAGGCAGAGGGAGAAGCAGGCTCCAGGCTGAGCAGGGAACCTGATGCAGGACTCAATCCCAGGACCCTGGGATCATGACCTGAGCTGAACGCAGACGTTTAACTGACTGAGCCACCCAGGCATCCCTGCCTTGGGAAGTATCCTTGACAGTTCTTTGTTTCCTGAGATCTCTTCCCCACTCCCTCGGGTTTCAAGTTCTTCCACATTATAAAGACAGGTGCACTGTTAACATATTCCTTCATCTAACAGATACTGATTAAGTACCAGTGTTGCTGGACTGAGGGGCATCTGAGATATGAGTATTATGTGGTCCTTTAACTCTGAGAAACACAAGGAGGGAGATGAACACTGAAGCATATAAATCACAATAGAGAGTGTCTGCCAGCTATGTTTGAGTGCTGCTGTGGGCCCAGCCACTGTCAGAGTGATGAGGATGAATAACACGTCCTCTGTCCTCATCTGTGGGCTCACGGATGACCGACACTGAAATTTTTAATGACAGCCCATTGTAAGGACTTTGTAATGGCAATGGGCGCGGTGTTTTAGAGGAAAAGAAGACCAGTGGTCATGAGGGACAGAAGGCAGAGAGGTCTTCACGAATGCTGTGCTCTTTCCCAAGCAAGGCTTCCCAGGTGAAGAAGGGTGGGCACGGGCGGGGACCCCAGGCCACCCAGGGACAGACACGGAGGCAGGAAGGATGTGTGTCACTCTGAACGTGAGCTCCTTGCACACAGGGACTGTGTACCCCCAGCTACGAGGACGGTGTCTGGCAGATCGTAGGTGCTAGAATTTGCCTAAGGGAAGGCAGAGCTGTTTGTTTTATGTGAATGAAGTGCAGTGCAGATGGCAAGGAGATGAGTCTAGAAATGTGTAACCATCACTCGTCTTGGGAAATTCTTAGGTATTAGCCCCATAAAGTAATAATAATACCCGACAGGAAGCGAGCACTTCTAATGTGTCAAGCACCACGTGAAGTACAGTGTGTAACTGACTTGTAATCTGCAGCACAAGGCTGTGAGGTAGATTTCATCCTTGTCCCTGTTGCACAAATGAGGAGACTGAGCCCAGAGAATTGGGTGACCTACGCAAGGAGCCAGGGTTCCAACCCAGGCAGTGGCTGGGAACACCGAAGTTAGCATGTGCTCCCTTTGCCACCACGGATCACACGGTTTGTCTGTAGAGTACACTCAGTTCTCACCCGGCTGCTCAGGAACAGATCTTGGATTCTCTGGCAGGCCTCTCTGGTGCTGGTGGCTGCCCCAGGAAGGAGGTGTGGGTACTGAGTCAGGAGCCATGTGCGGCCAGTGGAGAGTGAAGGGCTGGATCAGGTGTAGGGGCGGAGCCAACAAGGCGGGGAGTGAATGCCGGGTGCAGGAACCATGCAAGGCAGGCTTTGCCTTCCCACCCCCCTTCCTCCCCAGGCATCCCCTCCTGCAACACACACACACATACACTCTTTCTTCCCCAAAACCGCAGCTGGGAGAATAGATGCTAGTCCAGAAGACAAATAGAGGAGAGGCGGCCAGACTCCTGCAGAGACAAGTAAGTAAACCACAGACTCCTAGGACTGCAGCCCCCATCCAGAATGCGAGTTCCCCCTCTGCGAGCTCCGGGGACAGTTCACATAGCCTCCTTGGAAGGTCGCTCACCTACACGGCTTTCCTCTCCCTCCTCCTCTGGCCTCCCTTGGCTTAGGAGATTGGTAGTAAGGCCAGGACACGGGGTGGGGAGGGGCTAGCGAGGTGGGGCTCCCTCTTTCTTTTACTCTGTCCTGCCCCTCCCCCTTGGCTTGCCGCGGGGCCCCTCGCTGGGGGGAAGCACTGGGGGGAAGCGGGGCGGGCTCCACCAAGGCGGCAGCAGCGAGGCAGAAGCGCACAGAACCCAGTAGCTCAGATGATAGAACAGGACTCAACTCCTGTGATTCAAGACGGGAGGGATTAGTAAGATTGGGGCATATCTAAATGAGAGACTGCGGTAGTTGCACCTTACCGACATCATTTTTCCCTAAGAAAGGGACATGCTCTAGCATGTGTTGACCTAGTTATCAGCCAGAAGCTCTTTTTACTAAGTAGTTACATCCTACCTTTCTTTAAATTTGGCAGTGAATTTCCATTGCTTTTCTCCCCACGGGCCCTTCTGAAAAAGTATTTTTGTCTCCGCATATTCCTATTATGCTCATGCAAATGCTCTTGAGGTCTCACGCTGCTGTGGGCTGAGGCGGGTTCACCAGCGGGCTTGCTTACCTGACCCCTGAGGACCAGCGCAGCCTTTGGGAGTTACAGCCTCCGTGTAAAGCCTGAAGGGAGGTGCACCCGCCTGGTCATGTCCAGCCTCTCAGTTCAGAGGCCAGGGCCCCAGAGCCCTCCACGGGCTGGGGATGCAGGAGCCCGGGTTGGGGTGGGACTAGACGGGACCACCCCTCAGTGGCAGGGAGCAGAGCCATGGGCTTGCCAGAAGAGAAGAGCTGTTGTGCTGGGAAGACTCCCAAGGACATCTGTGCTCCCAGGAGCGTCCTTGGGGACATGTGCAATGAAACGATCCGAGGCAGTAAGTCCCATAGCAGCAGGCGGAAAATAGAACAGGGATCCAAAGTCAAGGGCCCGCAACAGACATTAATTAAGAAGGTATAAGTACCATCTGAAGACAAAACCTGGAGATGTTCCTCTCGATGCTGGTGTGCAGACGAAAGTGACCTTGCATCTGTTCCTGTTTGCCTGATGATGCCCATTGTCCCGGGGTAATTATCTAGAACATCCCTTTTCACTCTCAAGAGTACCCTGATCTGGACAATAAATTATATTGATATCCTAACTCCAAGGCAGTATTCTGAGCCTTCAGTGAGTTCTGACAATAGGCCTGCTGCTTCTGTAGTGCAGAGAGGTTAGGTCATTAGTGAGAAGCTTGCCGCCTTCCAGCGGCCCTCTGTAGACCATACAAAATCAGCTGCTGTTAATGCTTTTAGTAAGAAGGTAGTTTGCTTTTTTCTGAAGATTTGTGCAGTGGACCCTTTGTAAACCTCTGGGAAATGGAGCCGCCAAACCAGATATTGATAGATGTTAACTATCCCTCTTCTGTCTTCTATTAACCTTTTGATGCCCGGACAAAGTACTAGGGGTCAGGACAAGGCCAGCAAACACTGTCTAGGTCACGATATCCATCTAGGTTTCAAGAGGCCAAAAATTCAGCCTTCCTATGACTGCCTCCAGACCTCAGAACAACTGTTCAGTTCAGTGAATTCGGTTGTTCGGCTGAATTTTATTTTTTTACACCTTTTTTTTTTTTTTTTTTTTGAAGATTTTATTTATTTACTTGAGAGAGGAGGAGAGAGAGAACATGAGCAGGGTGAGGGGCAGAGGGAGAAGCAGGCTCCCTGCTGATCAGCGAGCCCAGTGCGGGGCTCGATCCCTGGGCCCCGAGATCATGACCTGAGCCGGAGGCAGACGCTTCACCGACTAAGTCACCCAGGCGCCCCTTTATTACACTTTTCAATCTGTAATTTTAACAGTGTAGAAACTCAACTTTTATTTTATCTTTCTCACACCTCCTGTCCGGCTGCACTTAATGGTTAGTCCATTCGATATGAGTTGTGACCACCTTGAAAGTCTTATTTATCAAGATCGACACAAAACCTTCCTGTGGGAAAACCTCACTCAAGTGAACTCCATCAGTTCCAATTTGTGATCATTTGGCCCCATTGGATTGAGACATGCCTGGGCGCTTGCCATCAAAAAAGGACTTGCCAAGCAAGCTGTTTAGTACAGATTAACTGTAGCAGAATATTTGACCTATATGGATAATTTTATATAGAAGCAGGTATTTGCTACAGAAAACACACAGCCTTGACATAAAAGCAGAATCAGGGGCCTCAATTTGTAGAAAGTGTATAGGCAGGAGTTTATTAACCTCACCGGCAGCGTATGAATTTGAATGTAAAGGAAATGCGCTTCTTTCAAAAATTATCCATAAATTTGATTTATTTATTTTTTGTTTATCTCGCCTCGTCTTTTTCCCCATTAGAGAAATAAGTTACATTTGTGCTGCGTTATCTTTTCTCTTCTGTGGAACGTTTCGTAATTTCGGAGTATAATTGTTTTAAATCAGGAAAAGTCAATTTTCTCTAATGTTTTAACATTTAACTCCGCTTTTGAATGCTCGTGTTTTCTGGCATTACCCAAAACATTTGGAAAATGAACCCATCTCATCTCTTTCCTACCCCAGCCCGCTCTGCAGCCCCCAACTCATCTCTCACCCCATTTCCTTGCTTGAGTCAATGCTAACACAGCTCTCCCAGTCAGTGAGAAGCTCAGAGTCACTTGGACGCCTTCTCATTCCCCCCTCGATCCTTGCCATGCCTCACTGGCAGACAACGAGGTGCCCGTGAGCACCTCTCTCCAAGTTGCCCTTCCCCCTATGCCCCCCCTCCCCCGGGAACACCCAGTTCGGGACCTTATTTCACCACATCCAGGGCACTGTCAGAGCTTCCAAATTGGTTTTCCCACCTCAAGGTTTTCTCCATTCTCAATCATCTTGAGTTTCTTCCTAGATTAACCTTCTTGAAGTACAAATGATCATTTCAGTCCTCTGATCAAACACCACCAGTGGGCCTCTTTCAGCGCCCGGAGATCATTCAAAGTAAGCGCTATAACCAGGCGGCTATGACCCCGCGCCTGGGCCCAGCCCCACCTCCCCCTGCTGCGATGCGCCAACACCGGCCCCCATCACACTGCCCTCCTCCCGTGTCCTTGCTTCTTTGCTCTCAGTCAGGCAGTTTTCTACACTGGGAATGACTTTCTCTATCACAAAGTTCCATGTACTGAAGAGCTCATGGCCCAGCCCGAAAGCTTTCTCCTCATAAGGCTTCAGCCTCTGCCCCGTGTGTTCTCCACCCTCCGCCCTGGGCGCTCTTTCTCTAGGGAATCTTGTGGTTCTTGCTCTCACACTGATGTTGTCACACGCCTAGTCAGGGTACATCCATCAGGGATTCAGTTCTGTAGCTCCCACAACACCTAGAATAGGGTCGTATACTCCGTAAGTCCATAACCTGTGTTGAATGGGTGCGTGGTCAAATTTAAACCCAGAAAACAAAAAAAATCAGACAAATTCATGCACATGTCTTGTCTTTTCAGCAAAACCCAAAATCACCTATGTAGAGAACCAGACCGCCATGGAACTGGAGGAACAAGTCACTCTGACCTGCGAAGCCTCGGGAGACCCCATTCCCTCTATCACCTGGAGGACCTCTACCCGGAACATCAGCAGCGAAGAAAAGGTATGACGTCACCAAGAGTTCAGGGCCGCGGGGTGCAGGCTCAAAGCAGGTCATGTCTGCCCAGGCCCCGTTCTCTTTGGGGAGCCGGAAGGTGGGATGCGGGCCCCCGAGGCCACGGCAGGTTCCACGGCCTCCGTCCTCTAGCCTGCCCGGCTGTGGCCTGATCGGTGTCCCCAGGCAGGGGCAGGGCCATAGTTGCCTGCATAGACCTGCCGGGGTGTGAGGGTCACGGGCATGGTCAAGTTAGACATTCTGGGGAGGAAGCGGGTAGTGCTTCTCAAACCCGGGGTTACGGAGCTATGAGGAGCAAGGAGAAGCCAAGAGCTTGGTGATCCAGCTCTCCTCCTCTAAAGAGTCCTGAAGGGAATGTGTCCTGGAAATAGCAGGGATCGGAATGAGCCCTATGAATTCTTCTCCTTATGTCTTGTAGCCTCACGCTGTACATGCACTCTATGCACAAAAGCTTGGTTGCCTTTGTGTCTGCCTGTATTTTCGGTCACATTTGGATATCATTTTGTTCTGAAGGCAAAAATAATTAGCAGTTTCTAGATGACGATGATCACACTGGGTTCTCTGATAGATTCTAAGCTCTCAGCTTCAGCTCTCAGTAGCACATGGTAGCCAGCTTCCTGGTAATTTGAAATGACTGGGAAGATTTAGCTTCAAAGCACATAAATTTATAGGCCCCCAGAAAGCTGTCATTATTATTGGCAGTATGTATGAATTGAGGTATCCCCACAGCAAGCAGCCCTTTGCTCCTGAGTGGGCCACAAGCAGGAGGACGAAGAGGCTTGGTTTTAAAGCAACTTAAACCCTCTCACGGCACTTCTCCAGTCTCATCTCATATACCCCGTAGTAATGGGCCTCAGTTTAGTTGGCCAAAGCTTTGTCACCTGGTCAGGAGTAATAGCCTCAGCCTTCAGGAACATTTATAATGGATTGCTTATTGACCGCAATGTCACAAATGATAGATCTTCACTCTTCTGCCTGCCTAAAGGAAATCCCTCCAGAGGTTAAACTCAAATAAAGTCAAAAAGAGATAGGGTGACAAAGCAGAGCCACAGTTGGAATTTGCACTTGAGGATCTGATTTCTGCCCCGCGAATAAAAAACAAAATGAATTCGAAAGGAACAGAAATTGCTGTTCCAAAAAGCCCATTATTTTTTTTTGCAAGTTTTACCTCCACAGTTGAATTCGACTTAACAAAAACTCAAGGAACTGCTAAGTATTTTTGAAACTCACATATGCTGTTCGATATTGTGGAAATCAACTAGATTAAGAAATGTGGTGTTTACTTGGATGCTTTCTTTATCAACATTGGAATTAAACCCTAAGCTCAGATTTCAGCTCCCATCGTGTTTGTTACATGGATTGAATGTACATTTCAGGGCTTACACCACAGGGCTGCGGCTCGGCACATTTTTCTACATCAGGCTTGTGATTTGTCTAGAATGACCCAGTGTATATCGTTGACCTACAACGAAGGACAGAAATAATATCTTTCTCAGATGAATGATGCTTTTAAATTCGATGTCTTTTGTAGGAATAGCTCCACAGCTAAGCTAGACCAGAAAGGTTATTAAGATTTGTGCCTTCCCTAAGTTCCTTCATAGGTGTATTCTGTATCTGTGAAGTCATTTTTGCAGAATGAGAACAAATAACCAGGCACCGGTCCACACTCATACTCACTAAGTATTGAGACAAAAGGTATCCAGGAGAGACCATCTCAGACCAAGTAGGTGTTGCATGATTTAGTTATCAGTGTAGATCATTTGTCTCAGTGTGAGATAATTATCTAAGCCGAGCCACACAGGTTGTATTGTGGTTTCTCTTCCTGCGGACCGCCTTCACGTTGACTCAGAATGACATCACAGGAACATGCGTGAATCCGTGTGAGAACAAGTCCTCCAGACCAGCCAGTGACATGACACCGTATTAACATACTTGGCGAAATGGAACCCTATGTAGAAAAGTTGCCATTTCTATTAGTTACATATTAACACCAGAGAGGCTTGTTGTCCATCTTGCACCATGGAAAGCACGTAATTAAGAGAACAAAGGTGGCCCATTCATGCCTGCTGGACCCTGGGTTATCAATTTCACTTTCATCCGGCAGCAGCCCCTCGTGTTCTCCCCCATCTGAAGGTGCATCGTATATAATCAGGGATCGAGATGATTAGAGGCACAATGTTGTAGGAGTGAAAGAAAATAATGATCTTTTAAAAATTGGGATGATACATGAAGCAGATAAAAACAGACAATTGTATCTACCTGTTAAGTTCAGGAAGGCTCCTGAGAGTTAGACCGCACAAAATGCCTGGGATCCTAGAAGTCAGGAAGGAAGGTCCAATTCGAGGTTGTCCAGTCTCACGCACTTTGTCCAGGCACTCACTTTGCAGCTTATCTGCCAGAAAGGCTCGTGGTCCCTCCCTGAAGGGTGACGGGGTCTGTCCTCTGCAGGCAGCTGGCCAACGCTGGTGATCAGGAAGGTATCCTTCCTTGCCCTTCCCACTGCTCAGTCTTCCTACCTCTGCCCCTCAGTCCTCTTGGCGAGAACTCTTGGATTTTCCACTAGCTTCCACTCTCTGTCCCTTAGACACCCCCATTGGTCTTCCCGGTTTCCCATGCCGTGGGTTCAACCCCTTGTGCTTCCTGGTGGTCCCGTCCCAGAGAGCTTCGTCCCCTGGCACGCCCCTAACGTTTTGTGGAGCTGGTGTAGCTAATGCAGATTTCCATGCAGCGACCTGCGCCCCCGTTCTGGACGCCGTCCGGCAGCTAAAGTGTTAGCGCCGTAGCCATTTCCTCATTCTCTTGCCTCATATTGAGCTTGTGGTCAACTAAAATGCTCAGCTCTTTTTTATATGGACTGCACTGAAGCCACATACCCCCTTATCCTGTTCTTATGCTATTGATTGCTTCACCAAAAATGCAGAATTTTATATTTATTTCTGCTAAAAACTGTGTTTTGTTTGTTGCAACCTGACATTTCTCCGTGGGGCCACTATGGCAGTTCAGAAAGGCTCTCCCTTCCTGGGATGGTCCCGTGCACTGCAGGGTATTTAGCACCACCTGTCCCCTTCCCTCTAAATGCCAGCAGCGACCTCTAATCATTTTGATGACCCCCAGTGCCACATACACAAACTCTTTCTGCCTTGAGAAACATTTCAGTCCATCTTTCTAACCAGGCAAGTCTGGCTTTCCTCGGAACTGTCCTTAGAGGTCTGTAAGTCTAGGGCATTTCAAGCCATGTGGACCCACCCACCCCCATTTTGTTTATGTGTTTTTAAAGTAATCAGGTCTAAGAGTGAGTGGTGACCCCACTTCATAAGTCCCAAAGGCAGGCAGGTCGGTAGCCTTCCCCAGGCAGCTGTCGTCCAGCACCTGTATTAGACATTCCTTCGAGCCTCGCATGAGCACTTCCATGAAACATCTTTGTCCAAGCCTCTGATAAAAATGTCGACTGGGACAAGCTCAAGTGCAGAGCCCTTAGCATGCTCTCATGGCTTCCCTCTGGGTCACTGGCTCGGACGGAGACCCTGATACCACAGTGCTCCTCATGATTGTGACAACTTTTGTGGGAGGTTCAGTGATTTCTTTAATAAAGTTAGTTACAGAATAAGCTAATTAGAGCAGCTTGGTCTTTTGCTTCACTGCTTAGTTAGGTCTAGTATTACCCTTCCTAAGAGAAGAGGAGAGAAAAGGCTTCCAACCATAGGCACAGAGTTAGTAACTTTCTAACGGATCCTGATGTTCCTCTTCATTAAAAAAAAGAAAGGGGGGAATCAAGCAAAAGCCAGTCACTGAGCCTGATTGCCACACCCTCCCTCCTGGTGTTTCTAGGTGGAGTCCAGCTGCTCCTTCGAGAGCGAGTACCGTCAGTGTCAGTCCGCTAAGCTTTGGCTGTAGTTGAGTTGGTTTTGCTCAACAGCCGATAAGAGCCAAGCTAAATTTGGGTCATGAAGACCGTTAGGGTAGATCATCTGTCTGAAAGTAAATCCATTCCTTAGTCTCTATTATATTGGCCAAAAAGAAAACCAACCGTCTATGAACATTGTAATGGGGGTCAGTTTGATCCCTGTGTCTGGAGGTCCTTGTGATAATGCAGAGGCAAAGGTTGCCCACCCACATCATTTCAGCGCTCGTCCTACCTAGACTCATTTTAAGTATTGCCAGGTATGTGAGGGAGTGGGGCTAACTTCCAGGTGCCATTTACATACCGAGTGAGACCTCCTCCTACTGAGGAGGCTGATTGGCACAATCTGTCACTAGCAGAGCACATTTGCTGTGTGCTTATTTGAACCTCTTATTTGAACATGCCTTTGAAATGACTGGTAAAGAAATTCATATGAAACCTTTAATGAATATGTAAGGAAAAGAAGAGGGGCAAAGACTTGAGATCAGAAGAGATAGAAAAAAATGTTATTTCGTGAGCCTCGAGTCTTCAGCTGATCGAGTACCCCACAAATCCCACAAATAAGAGAGACCTTTGAAATTTTGGATTCACTGGAAAGTGGATCTTTCTGTCACCAGGAAAATTCCCCTTTCGTACAGCCTAGGTGCCCCCGTATAAACACTGGAAAAGGTGCCTGTGTTGAGCAGTTAGAGTCTGGCGTCTTCTGCGTGTGGCCACAGGTAGAGCAGGTAATACTTGAGGACAATTGTAGGGGCGCTTCGCTCTTGTTTATTTACATATTCCTACGACTCGTGCGTGAGATGATGAAATGTGCATATGAAAAGAAGCTGGAACTTAAAATTCCCGGAGCGTGACCAGTCCTGTCCTAATGTGTTTTCTGTGTGTTTGTATCCGATTGTCTTTAAGTGAGCCACACCATCGCTAAGTTGTCAGGGCCAAGACGTAGCCCACCGTCCCACAGGCCAGAGGGCAGGCTACCGGCAGCGTCTTGGTACTAGCAACTACTTATTCTAAAAGCCACAAAATCGTAGCGATCTGGGAGAGACCCAAGAAGACGCAGATTTGAAAAACAAATAACTCCATACGATATAGCCCTTAAAAAACGATCTTGATTCACACAGCCCTGGCATGTGACACACAAGCTTCTCGGTGATGTGAACTTGGCAGCCACGTTTGACGTGTTGGCCCACTGTCACTTTGGTCTCTGCATGTTCGTTCCTCTGTTCTCACTTTTTTCTTCATTCCGACATCACGTGACATCATCCAACATTTCCCTCCTCGTTCCTCACAGAAGCTCTTGGCGTTTAGTGGACTCTTTACTAAATGTTCGCTAACTCATTTGCATTTCCTGGATTGCATTGCTGTGTCTCTGGCCTGTCTTCTTTCCTTTCTCCATCTGAACGTCAGGGACAACCAGGCGCTCATGCCATCTAATAAAAAGAACAATGCAGGTATGATGCTTGTCAATCCCGGTATGAAAACAAAAACCGTCAGCATCGTAGATTCCCAAGTGCCGGATAAGTAAAATATCTGAATGTGGGCAGGAAAATACCCGAGCCTCTTTGCTTCTGAGTTGACTCACTCCTTTGTGAATGCCATGCTGGATGACGGTGGTGCTCGCTCGAGCCCGCCTGCCACCTGGGCATTCCTCTGGAGCCGGCCGCAGCAGAGTTTGCCGCCCTGAAAGTTTCCTGCCCCACAACTTTAAGGACTTCCTGCTTACCATTCCTGATGTACCTCTCTGCTCCTTTCTTAGTTCCTTTTTTTTTTAAGATACAAACTTGATTTTTAATAGGATGCATGCAACGAGTTAAAAAAAAATGCATGAGCACACAATGGCATTCGTAGTTTTGCGATCAGCTAGCAGAATCCAAAGGAGGAAACCTACCCTCCACATATCTCTAGATTATGTGGTTCGTATTAGTGGTGCCCCAAATACGACGAGAAATGTTCAAGAGGTTTCAAAACAGGAGCAGTCGAACCCGTGTGCTGGTGTCCATGTGTACGCCCACCACAGATCAGCAAAGCCTTCTCCTTGAACGATACATCATAATGTGCGGAAGGGGGGAAAAGCGGAACATGAGCTAACTCCTAAGTTAAAGTGGGTAATAAACACCCCATGGAAAGTGGGCCTTGGACAAAGTTCTGAGTTAAAAAGCAGCTGCATGTGCACGGGATGCAGTGTGATACATCAATTCTCTGAAGCAACATGTTGTAAAATTTTACTGCTTTCTTGTTGTGTTTTATATCTTGTTCTCTCCAGGCTTCGTGGACTCGACCAGAGAAGCAAGAGGTATAGCTTACCTGACCGCTAGCCAGTCTTTAGTTTTTGAAAGCATTCTAGCTTAACTCACCATTCCAGTTCAATAACCAGACATGCTAAACTAATTAGCCCTAGAGTTAGATTAAAGAATAGGTCGATAGTGGTAGACGTTACTTAGCAATAGTGGCATTTTAGGGTGAGCAAGCAAGCTGTGTTGGGAGTGGATGAACAAAATCCTTATTACTTCTTAAAATTGGATCTTATTCTCTTGCTGGTGCTGGTAAAAATCACATCCAGGTAATTATACTTACAGAAATAAATCGCTCCAATTCCCAGGCCAGGCGTTTTGAAATGACGATTTTTTTTTTTTTTTTTTTTTTTTTTTTACTCTCACCTGGTTGATGTGGCTTTGGGTCATAAAGTCACGGAGTTAGTGATCTAAAAACCCACTCAACCCCTTCCAGCTCAACTCATCTTGTTGCTCGCTTATTTTATAATGATTGGTCTCGATAAATGATCACATCACATCCCATTTCGTGTCAAAGCAGCGCAGATGACATCTCTCCTTGGTTTGCCCAAACTGCTAAACACACGTATGTCACTTTCATAGAGATTAAATTTATGAGATTAGCATGATTTGGCACAAGCGGTTGTATGTTTTTTAGAAGTCAGTAGCATTTAGCCTTTGAGATTTCTCTGACTACTTGCTTCGGCTCGGGTAATGTGGGACTTTGTTTGAAAACTGAAGCTAAATATTAATCTTAAAATTTTAATGTTACGCACCCAAGACCCTAATTATAATGATGCCTGTCGTTTTTTCACTGATTTGTGCGATTAAGTGAGAGAGTGAAATAAAAACCAGTATGCTTCAGATGAGGTTCGAGGATCAAATCCACAAATATTTTTTAAAAAACTAGGTTTTGTCTCTTCTCCAGAGGAAATTTTGATACTGTAATAGTATAAATGTAGACTGTGGCAGTCCTACACATGGTATTCTAATCAGGTAACCCCATCCTCTTAGTCTTCCAGAAATGATAATGATTCGGAACACATAACTCTTATGTTCGGGTCGTGGCTATAAATATTTAATGCTGTTTAATATTAAAGAGTTGACTGCCTGTCCCCGGGCACTGATCCTAGTTTCTGCACATGAACACACTGTCGTGATCAAACCTAGCATCTGATAAGCTCTCTTTGTACCCTACCTTCTTCCTTGTCATGGAGACTGTAGTCAAGTGCACATCTTGCTGAAATCGCCTAGTGCCGTCCCAGCCTGGTGTTTTATTGCCCCAAAGTCATGGCCCCATTGGGACTGGGGAAGGGAGAGAAGAAGGGTTCGTTATCAGCCACTTCTGAGCAACTACAGATCTCATTCTTCTTGGCCTTCTGCATCTTCCCCTGTTATTCTGATTTAGACCTGGCTGGAGGGGGAGGGGAGATTTATCAGGGAGCATTAAGGGAGAGTAAGAAAATTATTATTATAAGTGGAAGTAATAGGTTTACTCCCAGGAAAGCCAACAACTCACTTTGGTTTTCCAGAAGTATCCTTATCTTGAGTATCTCACTCTGGACATAATTGACTTTGCAAGTGAGTGCCGCCCCTAGGGCTCAGAAGTTCCATTCCTTCCTATTTGTCTCATTCGGAGACGTAGACCATTAAGTCCAGATGAGCTCCAGAAAAGGCTTAGGCTGTGGCCAGTTCCGTTCTGTAAGCTCGGAAAATTAGCACTTTTACCTGGAAGAAGGGATGCAAGAACGTTTTGATGAGAAGGATGATTGTAATTGCCTTGCATGCTATTTTTGCAAAACAGCGTTTTCTCGTCCCAGCTGTCCTTCCATTCTTGCCCAGAGATCATCCGCTTCCTCTACAAGCCCGAACTGTCAGCAGGACCCCTGTCTGGATGGCTCATAGGCGGCACTCCCTGCCTTTGTCCTGGTGCCACAGTAAAATGTTTCAGAGTGAGGCCGTCTAATCGCACTGCAGTCTATGTGCTTCCCCTTGGAGAGAGAACTGGGCATCTGACAAATTCCCATCCTCGATCCTGTCGTGAGCCACTGCAAAACAAGAATTCTCTGTAGAGGACTGTCTCCTGGCCTCTTGACACTATGAAATGAGAAAATTTTCCACATAGAGAAATTTAGACCACCTAGAAGGGGAGGGAAGCTTGGCTGTCAATGAAACCACTTCCCAAACTTCTCTTCAGCCATCTTCTAGAATATTCTGAGTAGACTGTTCATGCCCTGCTTTGTTGTTATTTGTTACTGTCCTATTCTTAGCTACATGACTTCTTTGCATCTTTTGCTGCAATATTGCTTCCACTGTGGAAATGGTCTCTTGACTTGCCCAGGATCTGGTCAGTTTTCCATGTTTGTGGGTGTTGAGCCCAGGACAAGCTCCATCTGTATGATACACGATCATAGTTCAGCCGCTGGCTGGTGTCACTGTCGGCTGACCCTGTGTTCTCACGGACATAACCAGAAGGGCAGGGGGTAGACCTCGAACGCTTTCTGCCTTCCTCCTGTAGTGTTTGGGGCAGACAAGAGTGACAGGTCCGGTCAGCCCTTTAGAGATGCTTGCAGAGAAGCTCTCAATGCCACTAGTGGGTTAGTTTTTGTATGGCTCATGGAAGTTGCCACTGGGATTGGGACAGCCCTGTCAGCCCACAAGAAAAGGGGTCTCAGGATCCAGGGACCCTTGGATGTCTCCCGGCTTTCTAGTGAAGGTCTCCACCCGTCTGTGGTCCTCTTACTAATGTGTGGCGTCTCCTCAGCCAGTCGGCCTTGCAGACTTACAGGTCAGGTGGGAGTTGAGAGCCGTAGGGCAGTGCGTGCCCCTCTGAGAGCGGAGTGGCCCTTAGGCCGCAGCGATTTTGCTCAGCTCTCTGCCTCTTGCCCTCAGTGGCGTTCCAACTTCCAGATACGAACCTCAATGGGGCTTAAATGCCTGAGGTGAATTAATTCCATTAGTGAAGGTCAGAGGGACTTCTCGGGTCCCTTAGGTCTGTGGAGACTGCCCCACAAGGCCCATGGGACCTTGCTTTGAGCTGCCCAAACCGGCTGTGTGTGACATCGCAGTTCTGGGTTTCGGGCTTCCAAACCAGCGCGTCAGAAGAACCTGAACGCAACGGGCGTTCTTTCATTCTTTAAAGACCCAACCCCATGGGACGACAGATGCCGTATGGACGGCACTCACCTGTCCATCTCCACGGAGTATCATGTGCTGGAGATAAGGATGTGGCCCAGCCTGCAAGGAGCGAGACTCCTTCAGATTACCAGCTTTCTTGAGGATCTGAACTTGGGCAATGTGCCCAGACTTTTCCTAGGCCGGCAACCGTTTTACTTCGCGTGTCAAGGCAGGAGCCCCTTGGACATACTCCAGGACCCGTTGGCCAGGGATCTAGGCTTATTCCCCTTTTGACGGATCACCAGAATTCCAGAGTCAGGAAGCCAATTATTTTATCAAAGGCTGGAATGCAGAATCTGGTGGTGACTGCCTGGGACTCTGTGCCACTGTCCCTGGAGAGGGGACCCAATGACCCTCACTTCCAGCTCAGCAACTCCTGATCACCACCGAGTTGTTGGACTTTCTCTTGAATGAGATTAGTTCACTTTTAAGCCTTCAGGAAAGCGAGGCATCTGCAGAAATATAGGTTTCTTGTATAATTTCTTGCGTTTGGCACATTCAGATCTCCCATTATGCATGTATGCACCATGGAACTGACAGATGGGCAGACTCCTGGAAGGAAAGTGTAGAGCGCAGGTTTCCCAGAATCTCATGAAGCAAAGCTGTTGCTGCTGGAATATCCACTGGCCGGGGCTCTTGCTTCCATCTTAGACGTGCCAAACAAAGTCGTCTTGGAGGACCTTGGTTGTCCTTGCCCTGAACCGATCTTGGCACGGAGTCTAGGCTGCTTCACATAAACTGGGTCCCATTTTCTATTTTGGATACATTCAAGTTCCCGTGGCGCTCTCCAGAGCCTCCCACGCTAGTTGGGACCTTAAGAAAGGAGACATGGGCACAGCTTGGGGAGAGGATGTGAGACTGGTCCCAGACAAGAGATGGCCCGGTCTCCTGCCCCCAGCCCCGCCGCGGGCTCTCACGCTTTCTCTTCCCTCCCGGCAGACTCTGGACGGGCACCTGGTGGTGCATAGCCACGCCCGCTTGTCGTCCCTGACCCTGAAGAGCATCCAGTACACAGACGCCGGGGAATACATCTGCACCGCCAGCAACACCATCGGCCAGGACTCCCAGTCCATGTACCTGGAAGTGCAATGTGAGCGGGGAGGGGGCCGTGCAGGGTCCGGCTGAAGAGGGCAGCAGCAGCCAGGACCCAAGCTGCATCCCTGCAGCTCTGCTCACGCTCTCTGTGGCCCCAAGGCCATTCCAGAGCTCTGTCCCCAAGTCATCCCCCGACACCGTCCCAGGCTCACAAGGCCTTCTGTCTTCCCCCGCGGCTCATGGGACCGCTAAGCCAGCCTGACCTTTACTACATCCCGGCGCTGGCTCTGTTGGGGGCGCGCCCGCCGTCCCGGGGCTGGGAGACGGGGCGTGCGGGGCTCCTGCGTAGTCGCGGTCTTCTGATAGGCATTGCGGTTCCTTGCAGATGCGCCCAAGCTGCAGGGCCCCGTGGCCGTGTACACTTGGGAGGGGAACCAGGTGAACATCACATGCGAGGTGTTTGCCTACCCCAGTGCCACCATCTCGTGGTTTCGAGACGGTCAGCTGCTGCCGAGCTCCAACTACAGCAATATCAAGATCTACAACACCCCTTCCGCCAGCTATCTGGAGGTGAGTCGGGGCGGGGGGAGGTGGGGAGGGGGGAAGGCACCGTCTGACTCCAGATAGCTCCTGTATGCGCCTAAAATCTTCTCGCTTGCTTCTCTGGCATCCTGACCGGGGGAGCCATTGGCTACAGAAGAAACTGAGCCTCAGCCCTGCCCCTTCTCTCCCTGGCGCCAGGCCGTGGCCCGGGGGACTGAGGGTGCCTCTCTCGGTGGCCCCGTGGCAGTTCTCTCCGGCTTCAGGCTGGGCTGGAGCTAATGGTTCATGCTTTCCTGGTTCTTTCCCTTACGATTCGTCCAATAAATAAAGATCTGAGTTGGTGGCTGTTCCACGGGATACTTACAACCCACGAGTTCCTTCTCTCCAAAGGTGACCCCAGACTCCGAAAACGATTTCGGAAATTACAACTGTACTGCAGTGAACCGCATTGGACAGGAATCTTTGGAGTTCATCCTTGTCCAAGCAGGTGAGCCCCCTCATGGCTGCACTACCCTTCCCCTTGCTGGCCTATTCCGTGCCCTTTGGCGACACCAGGAGAGCGAAAGAAGAGAGGGATAGGGTAGCCCAAGACAGCGGGTCAGGAAGCACGGAGCCTGTGGAGGCTCGAGGGTGTCGGCACAGGGCCTGTTGGGAGAGGATCATATGGTGAGGTGGGCTGGGGGACAGGATCTAAGTGACAAGATTCCCAAGAATGAGCAGAAATGAGAGACACGCCTTGTGGCCAAGAGTCCCATCCTGGACCTGATTGGGCTCACCTGGGTCTCCGTCTGTGCCCTTCCCACAGACACCCCGTCTTCGCCGTCCATCGACCAGGTGGAACCATACTCGAGCACAGCACAGGTGCAGTTCGATGAGCCAGAGGCCACAGGTGGGGTGCCCATCCTCAAATACAAGGCGGAGTGGAGAGCCGTGGGCGAGGAAGTGTGGCATTTCAAGTGGTACGATGCCAAAGAAGGTAAGTGGGGAAGAGCGGGCAGCCCCTTTAGAAGGATGGGTTGCTCTGTGTTGGGCAGACGCTCACCCCAGGTCCTGCACCCTGACAGCCCACGGAGTGGGGGGGCACACCGCTCTCAGCTGCCCCATCCCCGTCCCGAGAGAATCAGGGCATGCTCGCATCTCCTCCAGAATTGTTGGCCTTCCGTGCCCTGGTACCTGCGGACCTGCTTCCCGGGACCATGCTAAAGTGGACGAGGCCATCTCAGGCACGTTCCGAGCAGAAGCCCTGCTTAGGTGCAGAGCACAACCAGAGGAGTCCGCCCTGCACCTGTGGGGGCCCCGGGCTGCGGGTTCTCTGCCATTACTGCCCCCCCCCGCCCCAGTCCTGCCTGGTGGACTCAGGGACTGTCGTGTAATTACTGTGTTAACCAAATAACAACTTGCCTGAGAGAAAAGTCTGCTCTTAAATCCATGCTCTAATAGATTTCCAAACCAAAAGTTTAGAAGATAACTCTTGGATGCCTGCAGTTTGAAGATTCTGAGCCCAGACCATTTTGCCCCGAGGACAGAGTATCTATCTAACCGTGTCCGACTCTCCATTTGGGGTTTAACAGGATACGTCCATGAAGCATGCTTTGTTTCTGTAGAAAGTTTTAATCCCGGTGCTGTCTGTGGTGACAGGGGCAGCCACCTCCCGACCTGGTTTTACTGAGAATTTGCTTCACCAGGAAGCTTCCATCACTCTTTTTAGCTTTTGGGGGTGGGAGGCAGGGCGGGGCGACCTGGGGGGAATTTCTGTGCAGTCAGGATTGGACCCAGGAGAAGACAATCTCTTTACTTCCCTAACTTCCATCTGAAAATTCACACCAACTTTATGGCGAGTTGATCCCATGTTACAATCTGTCTGGCTTTTTTTTTTCTTTTTGTCATTGCTACAGCTGGGTAAAATATAAAACATATTTTTTAAATTTCAAGTATAATTAACTTTCTAGTTTTATTTATTTTTTTAAGATGTTATTTATTTGAAAGAGAGACACAGCGAGAGAGGGAACACAAGCAAGGGGAAGGAGAGAGGGAGAAGCAGGCTCCCCGCCGAGCAGGGAGCCCGAAGTGGGGGCTTGATCCCAGGACCCTGGGATCATGACCTGAGCTGAAGGCAGATGCTTAACGACTGAGCCACCCAGGCGCCCCAACTTTCTAGTTTTTTTCTTGTAGCAAAATATGTAGAATATGAAATTTACCATTTGGGCCATTTTTAAGTATACAGTTAGACGGCATTAAGTACATTCACGTTATTGTGCAACCATCACCGCTATCCATCTCCAGAACTTTCTCGTGATCCTGAACTCAGTGCCCATTCAACACTAACTCCCCATCCCGCCTCCCGCCTGCCCAGCAGCCACCATTCTACTTCCCATGTCTGGGTAGTTGACTATCACCAGTATTTCCTATGAGCGGAATCATATAGCCATCATCCTTTTGTGTTGGGCTTACTTATTTCACTTAGCTGACGTCCTCAGGGTTCATCTCCGTCGTAGCCCATGTCAGCGCTCCCTTCCTTGTTAAGGCTGGCTGATACTCCATTGAATCAACGCCCCATTCTGGGACCCACTCACCCACGGATGGGCAGGTCGTTTCCACCCTTTGGAGGTTGCGAGCAACGCTCCAGTGAACGTGGGTACCAGGAATGGGTTCCAGGTCGTGTTTTCAAGGCTTTTGTGTATATCCCCTGACATGGAATTGCTGGATCACATGGTGACACTAGGTATAAGTTTTTGAGGACCCGCCATGCTGTATTTCTCAGCGACTACGCCATTTTACCGATAGGCTTTCCATCCTCGGTGATCCTTCTCCTCTTCTCACAACAGCCAACATGGAGGGCATCGTCACCATCGTGGGCCTGAAGCCCGAGACCACATACGCCGTGCGGCTGGCGGCCCTCAACGGCAAGGGTCTGGGTGAGATCAGCACAGCCTCCGAGTTCAAGACACAGCCAGTGCGTAAGTACACACAGCGCCTGGCCCCTTCCCCACACCCTCCGTCTTCTCCTGGGGGGCAGAGGGGACCCGAGCTGCCCCATCCTCTGTTCGGATGACAGCTATTGGCTCTGCTCAGGGAGGGCTCACCTCCCAGCCCCTTGGCCCTCAGTGATGGCTGGTCCCCGGCCCCTTATGCAGTCTCGCCCAAAGATCTTGGTGACGCTGTCGCAGTAGCTGGTCCCGCTTGTTAGCATCGCGGCCGGGGAGGAAAACACTGGCGCCTCGTGAAGGGGACTCTGGAGGGGACGAGGCAGCATGTTGTGGGGGGATTTGGCAGATGTCGCTTTTTGACACAGGTCACAAAGGCCCTAAGGCACCTTGTGACTTGAAGAAAGAGGGAAAAGACAATGACGGTCGTGTAATTAGCCGTGGGATTTTTGATGCAGCAGAAATATTGCGTCATAGAAGAGAGGAGACCGCTATGGGATGTGCGCGCAGTAGCGAGACCCCAACAATGCAAAGGGGAAGGAGGGCCAAGGCCTCTACCTCCTGCTCTCCCTCCCTCCCACCACGAGCACACGTCAGGGTCTCCCTCCTTTGTGGCCTCTTGCGAGAGAGGTCTTCTTCCTGATCCACTCGAGATGGCATCTGCTTTCCTCCATCGTTCCCTCTTTCCTTATACCATGCCTGCCGTGCTTTCCCTCCCGTCCCACCGGTAGCTCTGGGCCAGCCCCGCTCCGGAACACCCTCCCCGGACCCAGACTGCTGCCCTGGGGCGGCCAGGCGCCCGTCCAGCTGGAGCAGGTGCAGCAGACCCAGACTCCTGGAGCGGTCACAGAGCCCACGGGTCCTCTCTGACTGCCGGGCTTGTCAGGCACGCAGGGCAATCCCTTGCTTCCTTCTCTTTGAAGCCAGAGGCCTGCAGAGCCACCCCACCTCTTCCAGAACCAGAAGGCCCGCCTCATCTTCCACAGGAATGGCTGCTTTCTGGATTTGAAATAACTTGATAATTTGAATTTCCAGCTCCATGTGCTTTGCAGAGCCTTTTCATTTCTTTTACATCTTTTTTTTCTCCCCCTTGGGTCTGTTTCTTGTCTTTTCTTTTCGTCTGTGTTCCATCCATGGGAAATGCAGATAGCCCTCTTCCACGTAAGTGCCTCTTCATACCTCCTTATCTGTTTCGATAGTGTTAACATCCGCTAGTTCTAGTTCTTAATTTAGTGCCGGTCCCCTTTTTTGTCCCCTAGGCTGAAGTAGACGATGCCGTCCGGGCCCTAACCACACTGACCTTAGTCTAGTTGTGCTCTTGTCGATGTCTGTAGGTTCTACTCCAAGAGGCTAACACGCGCCCTGTTCTAGAGCATGCGACTTTTGTGTCCTTTGAAGTTGTGTTTCTTTATTAATTTCTGTGTGTGACGATGACCCCGTGGCGATGGCGATGCGTGCCCAGGCAAGCACGGCGGGAGTCTGCAGGGGGTCTCCGAGTAGCACGCGACGGCCCCGCCTCACCTTTCTTCCTGGATGCCAGAAACGTGACCGCAGCTCTACAGGGGTTTCAGAATCCCTGCCGGGGAAAAGCAGCTGAAAGGATTTTCCCATTTGCTTTGAGGAGATGAGAGAATTGAGCTCAGAGCCCCTTCCCGCTTCTGTCTGTGGTGGCTGGAGGGCTCTGGGAGGCCCGAGCAGCAGCTGCATGAGCTCTGGCTCTGAGTCACGGGCACGTCGTGCAGGCAGCTGCTGGGCACTTAACTCCGCCCTCGCGGTCAGTTCTGTTCTTCAGCACTAGGTTCTTGGAACGCGCATGTCCCTGTTTGGGAAAGACTGACCAGCCACTCGGTGACCTCACCGTCAAGCGTAAGCAAAGGGGGATTCTCCAGGGGGAAGATATGTATAAGGAGCAACGGTTATAGGAGGCTGGCCTGTTGTTCCAGGGGGTCCACAAGGGTCTGACCGGGCCAGCAAGATGCCCCCGAGAGTCCCCCCCCACCGAGCCCTGCTCTGGCTCCTGGGCTGAGCTCAGGATAGTGAAGGGGAGGGTTACCCAGAGAGACTTGGAAGAGAAGGTATTCCGAAAACTGCACACTCTTCTCAGAAAAAGCTCCTAGCTCCTGAAAGGCACGCAGGGAAGCTTATCTTTTTAAAATTTATTCAGAAATACTGCAGCAACAGCAGAAACTAGGTAGCTCCGTGTAGGCGTTCTGAGATTTCAAGCAAGTACTAAATCCATGATCTCAGCAGACTTGGCTCCTGAGTGAACCGGTTCTGGAAGGAGTCAGGGTCGGAGGTTGGATTGGCGTTGTCCGGTCAGGACTGACGGCTGTCTGCTCTGACCGCACCTTGACCGCACCTTCCTCCTGGATCCGTAATCGGAGCTTCGGTCTCCACGCTTCTGGTCATCAGTAAAGGAATGGTGGCTTAGTTACGAGACAGAGAGGAGGGCCGGGATGAGGCTTCCTTTGGAGCATCTGACCAGTACGTGGGGTCCGAGTCCTAAATCAGAGGGGCTGGTCTTAGACTTCAAAGCCCATCAGTGGTTTTCGTTCATCGTCTGTTCAGCCCTTAGAAAGGAGAATTTCTTAAGCAGATGCTATGTTTTAAAAGTAAGTGTTTAATTAAAAAAAAAAGAGACACCGCCAGACCTTGTTGTTACCTGCACCAGGACTCCCAAGAGCCCCACTGGAAGATGGAGTGGACAGCCGCCCTTTCCTAGGACGCCACGGATGGCACAGCAGCACGCGTCGCTAGTGGCACGCAAAGCATCTTCTCAATCATCTAATGAAGTTATGGCCTAAAGGGTTAAAACAGGCGAACTTCTAAATAAGGAGAGTCATGGCAGAGCCTTACCGCTGGACTGCCTTTGTCAGGAACTTGAGCGGGTCGGAAGCCAGCACACACGTACTCATACTGTCACGAAAGTTGGTTGCGATGGTCTTTCCTGCACGCTTGTGACCGGCCTGGGGGCAGAAGTGAGGGCCCAGCCCAGGGGGTGGCTAGACCCATCCTGAGAAGGGTGCGGCTGGGAGGATGGCTCCAGCGTCTACGCTGCCACGCCCATGCTCCCTGCTACTGGGGGGCGGGGGCATGTTCTAGGAAGGATTTCTCCGAGTTCTCACTCCCCTTCCTCGGAAGGCACAAAGGTGGTCTGAAATTAGGTAAATAAAATCAGCCATCCATTTAGCTGCCTGCTTACACCGAGCCCGGGTTGGTATTGGTCTCTGATGCTGGCTCGTCTCACCCACTGAGCGTGCTTTCCCCTCCTGTGATGTTGGGGTGCTGATGCATAGCCTGATCCCGTGACACTGGAGTTGGGCCCTAGGGGCACCCTCACCCCAAGGGGGAGAAGGTACAGGCTGAATAAGCTGTCATAGCGAACAGAGAGGCATCGCTGCCAGGCCCCCCTCCCCCACCCCTCACCCCCCTATTCCCCGCCCCTGACCCCAGTTAGGAGGCAGTAGGTGAGAGCTGGTGCATTTTGCATTAGCTTATCACTCGAAGTTCCTTGAGGTGTGCCAGTAATGGGGTTGCTTTCTTGGTTCCTTAATAGACTTACCCCCATGCAGGGGCACGGCCATGTCAAAGCAAGGAGGAGCGGGGGAAACTAGCCGGAGCCGCAGATACCTCAGAGTCTGGCTGCCGGGCTGCCGGGCCAGAAAGCCGGGCTCACCTGTCTGAAGATTCCTTTGTGTGCAGCTCATAAGTGCGTGCGAAGGTCACGCGGGGGCAGTGACTCCAAACCAACAAACAGAACTCCAGCCTGGGAAAATGGCCGTTTCATGTATTTTTAGGCCAGATGTCTACATGTTGTCAGGAAGCTTTTAGGCGGAAAGCGCACGGGCTCTGTTTGCCCCGCGAGGGGCTGCTTCCCTGTCAGAGCCGCCGAGGCCCTGAAGACGTGATGTGACCACTGTTGTGCATCCTCTCCTCCATGACCGAGCCACACCGCCTCAGAATTCCGCTGCCCGACTGGCACCTCTTAATTTGCTTCTGAACCATGAAGCTAAATAGACAATTTCTTGCAGGGGATAAAGATCATGAGGGAGTTGTCCACTTTTTCAAAAGAGGCATCTTGAGTTTTTTTGTCTTCCCATTTTGCCCCCTAGTTGACATGTTGCAAGTATAAATTAAACATGTTCTAATATATTGTGTTTAAAACACACAAACCTCCATCCCTTTGCCAGAATAATATGGACAGTGATGCAAACAATTGAAGCCAAAAAAAGTACAAGAGAAAGAGGGAGCGAGAAAGAGATACACTTTCCCCAGCCAACCGAGTCATGACGAGCTCACAGTGAGTTCAGGGAGCACCTTGCTCTGATGCCAGTGACCCTCTGCTCGAGCTGCTGCATCTGGAAGAGGAGAGGAAGGGCCAGCCTATGAGTGCGCCACGGCAATGGTGGGGATACGGCGACGTTCCTCCAGATCTTCATCTCGCTCTCAAAGGAGACTTTGTTTTGTGATTATTGATGGCACAACCTCTGAATATCTGCCAGTGAAAAACTAAAGGTCTATTCAGTGTCCAGAATGCCTCAGATGCACCATTTCTAACGGTCCTCCAAGCAGAAAGTTGGGGTAGCGTTACTTTATTCAGTCCCAGTCTCTTCAGCGTTCCCTTCTTCCAAGAGACAGCGAGACTAATGCACAGTGTTATTTGCAGGGGTCTCCGCGCTCACGGCCACCCCCAGAGAATCCCCTTCCGTAGGGTTTTGGAGGGCAGCAGTGGTCACAGAATCGTCCAGATGCCCAGCAATCCTGACCTCACCCAGCAGTAAACATCAAGTGGGATGGTCATTTCTGTTTCCTTAGGACGTTGAGATTGGAGAGTGAGGCATACAGGCTTTGCTCTAAGTATGTGCCCGGAGTGTAGACATACGTCTGTCGAGCAGCACATATAGAGATCTGTCACACGAAGAGCCAAAGCCGCCTTTTTCCCGCGTCCACCTCACCCTGGGGTCCAGGTTCCCTTTCCTCCTGACATCGGATCCCGTGGAGGTGGCTGGTCCTGCGAAATCGGCTCTTGGTTTCAGGTGGGGTCGGAGGTCTCTGGAGCTGAACGCGGGGCTTGGCAGGCACACGGGCTCCTGGTTCGAAGCCACAGAGCCCCGCTCCCTGCGGGTCCGCGGGCCCCCTGCCCTCACGTGCGGCGTTCTTCCTCCTCGCTGTCACCTGCTTCAGCTCCGGCCGCTGACACCCCCGGGGCGGCTCTTCCATTTTTTCATTCAGTGTCTGTGTGCTTCAGTGAGCTTTTTTCCCTTTTTCACTTTCATTTTTCTTTCCTCAGTGGCTCCTGCTAGCTCTTCCACCCCTGTTCCATTGTCTCCTCCAGATAGTGAGTATCATGTTCTTCGTCCGTCTCTCTGCAGGTTGCTTTCCGCCAGCCGCGGTGGGTCTGCGTAACGCTATCGCCTTCACCAGGTGATAATTCAACTATGTTGGCAGAAAGCAGCGCCGGGTTTTAGAGAAGCAAATGAGAAGAGAAATAGGCACGGGGCCTCCCGGATTCATGGGAGGCCACGCTCCCCCGGAAGAGTAGGCAAGTGACAGGCACGGCTCCGGACAGAAAATCCTGTAGTCAGGCTTCCCGGGGCTGGCGCGGCCCAGCCCGGCCCTGTCCTCAGGACTCTCCGTGGGCTGGACCCGAGCTCATGTTTGGAGAAACCGAAGGGGTTTGCCAAGAAAAATATCTCTTCTCCAGGGTCATAAGAAATGCTTTGGGGTGTTGTGTTTTCACCCTTCGTTTTAATTGGCACAGTTGGATTCAGACATTGAAATTAGATAGCGAGGCCTGTAGCTCTTGCTTTCTCCACAAATGCATACTTGTCTCGTAAATATTTGCGGGAAAATAAACAGTGTCTACTTACAGATGTGCCTGGCGGTAGGCGCTCCGGCAAATTATTTAACCCTTTGCAAGTGAGCCTTGTCTTTCTCGTCCATAAAATAGGATGAGTAATCGCCCTCGTCCCTGGTGCCCACCCCCGTAAGAAAACGTTATAGCGCTTATCAAGCTGTGTCTGCCCACCCCGAAGCAGGACCGCCCCACCCCGAAGCAGGACCGCTAAGCCTGGCAGTGACGTCGCCTGGTCGGTTGCCAGCCTCGTCATGCCTCACTGAGCGTCTCTCCTTTACCGTCTTGTTTCATTTGGCCGCCCTGTCCTTCTGCTCCCCTGGGGACTCAGGAGAGAGCGCTGTGCCTGCAGTGGTTTGGAGATCTGAACCCAGCTCTCGGAGAGGGGAGGGGAGCAGAGGGAGATGGCAGCTGCGTGAGGCCAGCGGGAGCTCAGGGGGCCGCAGGGTGGCGCTGCCCGCCAGGCCCAGGGGCCACTGCCCTCTGCCCACAGCCTCGGGAGGGGACTCCCGCCCTGAGCCCAGAAGTCCCCTATCGCATCTGTTTGGCTTTAGCTACAGGCCCACCACCTGTGGGTGGTGCTTTCCAGGCCGTTGGCTCTAGCAGCAGACATCCAGGCTTGGGAACCAGAGACAGCCGTGAGTTCAAATCCCATGTCTGCATCCTTCTGTGTCCAGCGTCGTGGCCACAGAGTCCTTACCTTTCCAGTGACGGAGAGATTCTACCTCTCTTGTAGGTATCTGTGAAAATGAGAGACTAAGTATGAAAAACACAAAACACAGTGCCCAGCACAATAGTAGCTGGAATTTGTGTTAAGAGTAAATGAGGGTTATGTTATTTCTTGCCGAATGAGAGTAACTTGTCAGCAACATCTCTGATAATTTCTTTAAAATATCCATATTTCTATTGATAAATCGGGAAAAGGAGGTGAGAGAGTATCCCCTTCACTATCTCTGTTTTTTCTTTATATATATGTAATCTATTTCTATATAAATATATATATGTATGCACACATACTCCTATAGAAACACGTTCATGTATTTACTTATGACTATCATTTATATCTCCATTCTCTCCTTCACCTTTCTGTGCCCTGTCTGCCTTTCATGTTTCCATAGCAACCTGGTCTCTTCCTGCCCTCACAACCACACACCCGGCCAGTGAGTACAGAGTTATGGCGGCTCTTGGCCAGATTGCTGCTTGTCGCAGAGCTGATTTCTGGGTCCCAGTGCTGCCCGTCGTTGTCCCTTGTATTGAAAGTAACAGTTGTGAATGCATGGAGGCTCTTCTCCTGGTGTGGTTTCCTAAGCATGCTGTCTGCGTGGCCAAGAGAATAGACCCAGCACCACCAAAAGGGCTGGGATGAGTATTTGAAGAATGATCTGCATGAAGAGAATTTTCCAAATTTGCCCTCGTGTGAAAAAACAGAATAGGATTAGAGAAACGCTAAGGAGGCAAAAGAAAAGCGTCTGCTTCCAGCTTTTGTCTTCCATCCCCTCTGAATCGTGCGTGTGCACGTACGTACACACACACACACACATACATACATACATACATACATACATACACACACACACAGCCAAGACTGAGGACAAGGGAAGGAATGGAGAGAATGCTGCTTGAGGAGAGGTGGAGGGTACAACAGAGGGAAGTCGCTGCTCGTTCCCGACAGCTTGCCCTGCTTTGTGGGGCCTCGCAGCAGGGCCGAGGGGGCACAAGGAGTGCACAGAGCGCCCCAGGAGGAAGAGGCCGCCTCACAGCCCTCCTCAGTGCTAGGAAGATGGCGGCCCCGGGAAGCATAGCCAGGCCCGCCCAAGTCTACGTGTTGAGAGTCCAGAGCAGAGTTCTGGAATTCATCTGCAGAGGGTAGAGTCGGGGCCAGACTCGTGGAAAACATTACACTTCATCACAACGGTGACCTGCTCCGAGCTAGCCTTTGTGATGCTCTCGTGAGGTGAGCTTGTGGGGTAGGCCTGAAGTCCCAAGTCAACAGGAGCCCCCGCGTGCGCTCACGTGTGTGTGTGTTTATAGTGGTGTCCATAGCCGTGTGGGGGTTTAGGTTTTATATTTCTGAGTGCACAGAAAAAAATGACGTGCATCCATTGAGCAGTGGTTGGCGGGAGGAGGCAGAAAGCCGGTGTGTGAGATACAATGCGCTCTGCTCCCTGGGCCAAGGTTTCTGATACATAATTGAACAGAGAAGAAAAGAGTTTCCTGGTTCTGTGTGTTGCATGAAATGGTTCTTTTTTCCTACTGCAGAACACAGCTGAGGTCTGCTTTCTTGGTGTTCTGTGTGTGTGTGTGTGTGTGCGGTGCAGCGAATTTTAATTCCTGATGCTTTTGAGGTTTCATTTTGTCAGAGGGTGACAACGAGCTGTGCTCGCATGGGTTTCACTCAGAGGATGGGTTTGTGGTTTAGTTTGGTTTTGCTTTGGTTTTTTTGGTTTGGTTTTCTTTGGTTATGCATTTGGGAAAGGAATGCACTTAACCCTTTCTTCTTCAAATAGCCACGCTCCTGTCCCTTCTAGCTTGGGGCGGTATGTGTGCAAGGCATAGGAGAAGCCTACAGAACGCATCTCCACAGCTCGGGTCATCTCAACGTGTCCCACGGTAGACAGGTCTTCCCTGGCATCTAGAATCCAGATTTTTCCTTAAGGAGGAATTAGGTGTTCCTCCCTGACATATGTTTAATTTTTAAACATCAGACATTTCTGTCCATGGATCAGATGCTCAGTAGTGGCATCAAAAGAGAAGAAAGTTGATTTTTTTTTTTTTTTGGCACCACTTGACTACTGACCAAAATTATAGGTCCCAGCGGATCCTGGGATATGAGGAAAGACGGTCACAATTGGGCAGCAGCTTGTACTTAGCATGAGCATAATCGTATAGAAGAAGGCATTGATCATGAGCCAGTCAATAGAGCTGAAAATAATGTCTCCTATTTTTGCCAGTGTGTGTGTATGTGTTGATCCATTTATAATCATGAATTCCTGAATGAATGAAGGTACCCTAGATAAGACCAAAAGAGAAACCGATCAGTTGTATATAAGTGTTGGTTGGAATGTTCCAGAGCCTGTGCAGTGTGGAAAAATAGGACAGACAGGTTCTATCAGCTTCCAGTGGCAAGGGATATATAACTGGGCTACAGCATTTCTCCCACAATATTTTTAAACAGTGGTGTGCCTTGGACAGAAAGGTACCTTCACCTCCCCTCTTTGCCCTTTTTCTCTCCGCTTCAAACAGCAGTAGCCTGAACTTCCTCTTGACCTGTGCAAGTTAAGGCAGGAAACCCAAAATGCCTTTTGATGAGGCAAGTCATTCACTCACAAATTAGACTGTAAATACGACATAGGACAAAAAGGAATGTAGATAAAGTCAAACAAGAAAACCATTTTTTTTTCATCGTCAAGGTCAAGTCCGTATCTTATCAGTGCAGCCACAAGTCTAGAGAGAGAACTGTATCCAAACAGTCCAAGCAAATGTCCAGGCCCTTGTTCAGTGTCAGAGTCTTAGCTCATGAGGTCAAGGGTTCAGTATCCCTGTTCGCTGTCAACAGAACCATCGTCTCAACCATCAGAAGGAAACCTGTTCCCTTCTGCGTTGGCCTCCGCCCTTGTAGGTGTCTCAATTGGGGTATCTCACTGGGGGCTCTGGGACGATGTGGGTAGATGAGCAGGGATGAGAGAAAGGGCCGCCAGGACTGCCTTCTCTGGCCTGCATCCCCCAAACCTTACTCAGCCCATGCCCCCTCTCCGTACGCACCACAGGAAACGGGAAATGGCTTTTCTCGATATAATGCAATATTTTGTTCCTACAGGCACACGGTCTTGGGACTTTTCCCACATGACCCATGTTCTCTCTCATCGCCCTTGTTTCCCAAGGATACCGAGACATTTCTGGAATCTGTGAATAATAACTTGCTTTTTTTCTTTTCCTTCAACAGTCTCCTGGATTGACTTTGACAGCTGGGTCCTGACAGAACCACCTCCCTATTTCCAAACAAGTGTACACCCTCCTTGATGTATTAATATGCAGTGTTGCAGCTATATCTAATGCTTATTGGTGTCGTTAACCAAATGCTCTTATTGATTTATTATCCTTCTATTTCCGGGCAGTTTGACTGTCCTCCCAGTGTTTCCTATGTATGCTGCTAATTTAATTTGATTTCTCCTTTTATTTAGTCTGTGATTTTGTTGTTGATTTTTTCTCCCTGCCCATTGTTTACATTCGTTTTTAATTTTTTTGTATTTTCCATGTGACCTCCTCCACTTTCCTTTCAACCAATCATGTGCGTGCGTATCATGTGACTTTGTCATGTGGCTTGCATGGTGCTGATGATGTCGTCCACGCTGGTGAACAGAAGGTAAAACTCTTTGTTCTGATTAGGGAACTAAACCCGGGAGCACAGCCTGGCACCTAGGGCCCACTAGTTTCTTCCTGTCTCAGATTTCCCGAATGAAGCCATTAGAGAGATTTCCTCTCGTTCTCAGTTCACCTCTAGAATTCATCATTCTTTGCAGCCTTGACATGACGATTTGATACTGGGACAGCCTTTGATTTAACATTTTACTTCGAGAAACTCGGCCCTGCAAACTGCCATCTATAGTAAAACCACACTCGCCCCGGCACAGTTGGCCAACTTGAATTTTTTGTTACAATAGTTCGTAAAAATTATTTCCCAGAAAGCAGTTTTGCAAATTACCTCTGCGACATTGTTGTTTAACTTTATTCGTAGTCCCGAAAACCACAGTTGCTCTAAAATGAGTCACGTCTGTGAAAATGTGAAATGTATCTGTTGCAACCCTGAAAGGCTACAGAGAGAAACGTATCAATCACGGTGGTTCTGTTTGCTCAAAGCCAATGAGAGCGCTTCGTAAAACTCATGCAAATCGAGGACTTACTGAAACGAGAGATTTAAGAATTTGGAATTAAAGCAGTATGGATCGTTGACGTGTCACTGTTTAAGAGTGACCCTCCCCCTGGGCAGTGGGGGCAAGAAATCAAAGCAGAAGTTGGCAGTTACCATGACTGGAGATCTCTTTGTAATCGAGCAGCACAGGATTGACCCCTACAGCAAGGGAAATAAAATTATAGCCTAATTAGGCGCAGAGCGGTGACAAAATAATTAGTTAATATTGCGACTGTCACAACCTTGTGAAAACATTTCTCGCTTACCATAAAGAGAAAAGGACGGCTGTGCTCACAGCTTCCCCGCTGTAAAATCAAACACCTATTCAAAATCTGCCCTGAGAGTCCTATGCATTCTGTTCTCTTCTAACCGAAAATTGTACGTCAGATCACAACCTGAGACACACACGGGCTGCACTGATCATGCAAGCCAGACTAACACGAATAACCGCCCGGTGTGCCCGTGCATGCAAGGGGGTCCCCGTTTGGCCTCACGTCTCTGAGGAACTGACTGGGCGACATCCACATGGACAGAACCATCCACAGCTGTCTCACATGCATGTTCTCTGTCCCTGGTCTGTCCTTTCGTTTCGTGCCCCTCCCCCCCCACGTGTGAGCCCTGCACACTGACCACTGCCGAAGACGTCGGCTTTCTGGGCGTGGCCACTGTGCTCCTCTTGAGTCCCATTTACAACCAGAGTCCTGGACAAGCTCTTGGGTCAGAGCTATCTGTCATTTCCAAAAAGATGTTTGATGTTTACACGGTAGGAAGTAAGGGCATCCCCCAAACGGGAGTATCGGCTGTGCTAAGAACTTTGACCTGCCTTTAAAAGGCAACCGAATCTGTGAGTCTTAGGGCAGACAATACCGGGAGCCCAAGATTTTCTGAGCTCCCAAGTCTCACCCAAAATACTGTGGTTTTGTTATTCCCCTGGGGGGGGGGGAACCATGTTCTTTTAAGACTTGGGGTGATGGCCCCAAGGCTAACGTACTAGGGAAAAACCTGGATCTTCCCCCGCTGAGATCTGAAGTAGGAGCAGGTGTAGAGTTGAAACCCGTTAAGTTTATTTCTTAAAAATAAGTTTAGTCCTTTCTGTGCAGTGCTGTAATTCAGGATGAAGCAAAGCACCACACGAACAAGGTTGAAACTGATCCACACCTCTGAAGAGAGATCTCTTCCAGAGATTTTAAGCAAAGCAAGAAATGTTTGAAGATGTTTCCCGCAGTTGCCCTAGAAACGCACCTTAGCAATGGCCTTGGGTGTCGGTAAAAATGTGGCCAGTACTAAAAAAAAAAATCCCTGATGTGCCAGTGGAATTTGGAAGCATGATTACTCCCTGATCAAAGCACATTTCTCTTCTGGGACAGACCCTCTCTGGCCATTTGCAAAGGGACAAGCAGAGGACCCATTATTCAGATGAGCAGCAAGCAGCAGGAAGTGGCTTTTAATAATAAAATTGAAAGGAATGGGGAGGTCGGAGCAAATAAAGTTTATGGGGAAGAGAAACGACACTTAGTTAAGAATGTGATGACCTCCTTTCTCTGGACCTGAGTAAGGCTTTAGGTGAGAGGGGCCTAACTGAGGAAGGCCTAGTGAGCAGGGCGTCTCTCCCAGGAGCGGGCTTGCTGCGCCGAGCAAAGGTGCTCCTGTGCCGAAGTTTATTTTTAACGTCCTGGCCCCTGGTCACGGCCCAGCCTCCTTCCTCCAGTGACTCCCATCAGCCATGAGGACTCTGTGTAAATGGGCCTCCGCCCTCCCAGCCCCAGCATGTGTGCGCTGAGAAGCCCCCTGCGCCCCCTGTCGTGCGCTGCATGTCCGAGCATGGGTTCTCCCCCTGCCCCCCACCCATTCGTAATGATCTTCTTTCCTTTAGCTACTGACACTGCCTCTCCTGCTAGGACGTGCCGACTCTGATGAACTAAACTCCTTAACACCCACTCTTCCTTCTTAGATTGAAAACATCACTAACCACCCCTTCCACGCCCTCCTTTATTTTTTTCACAGCTGTGTGTCTGGATTGCCACGGGTCTCTGGCAGGTCGGCCCAGACTTGTCACCAGGGGTTCTGCTCTAATTGCCTTTATTCCGAAGCATTCCCTGCACTGGTGGTAGACAGCTAGCGTGAAGGGTCTGCAGGGGGACGTAGTGACGCGCATCGGCCCGAATCCCGGTGCAGAGGCCGGGGGCTCTGGAAAGGGCCCAGTTCCCTAGGGCTTAGCAGTGCGAGGGCCGAAACCTCCCAGGAGCCTCGTACTTCTTTCCGAGTAATCTAACGTGTGTGAAATAGTGTTGTGCACAAACCCCCTTGCGGCCTTGGAGGCAGAAGCCGAGTTAATTGTTGGAGGTTATTTCAGTCCTAACTTCCTCAGCCTGGATCAGCCCCATAACCACAAGCCACACCTTCGTGGTCATATTTTCTTTTTAGGATGATGAAACAAAGATAATTGACCAATTAATCTGTTGGTGTTTTCATGACACCCACAAGAAGGGACTCAGTGCCTCTGTGGTTCAGTCTGTCCAAGTTCATTTGTTGCTGTTTCATTCATGCCCCAGGCTGCCATCGGTCTCCCCACCTGCCCCCCAGCTCACATACTCACATTTGTAATCCCCGAGGAACCCGATTCGAAAGGGACGTGTAGGCCAGATGCCCCCGTGACCGTGGCCTCAGAGCGCAATGTCCTTCCTGTAAGAGCCGTACCCACTCGTCGTGTCCCCCAGTGTTTCCTGGAACCTGGAACCAGGATAGCAAAGAGTTAGGTCGTGCTAACACAAGCAAATTCTTTTTTTTTTTTTTATAAAGCTTTTATTTTTTTATTTTTAATTTTTTTCCCCAAATACTTTTATTTTTTCAGTTTTTTCAAGATTCATTTTTCATTGAATGAATCTTTTTCAAGATTCATTCATTCTGAAAAAAAATTTTTTTCAGAATTTTTTCAAGATTCATTGTTCATGTACCACACCCAGTGCTCCATGCCATACGTGCCCTCCTCAATACCCACCACCAGGCTCACCCAACCCCCCAACCCCCCCA
>CM052884.1:8206416-8229044 GCA_028534135.1 Potos flavus
TTTCCTTATGCTCCACATGTAAGTGAGACCATATGATAATTGACTCTCTCCGCTTGACTTATTTCACTCAGCATAATCTCTTCCAGTCCCATCCATGTTGATACAAAAGTTGGGTATTCATCCTTTCTGATGGAGGCATAATATTCCATTGTATATGTGGACCATATCTTCTTGATCCATTCGTCTGTTGAAGGGCATCTTGGCTCTTTCCACAGTTTGGCAATTGTGGCCGTTGCTGCTGTGAACATTGGGATACATGTGGCCCTTCTTTGTATTGTATCTGCATCTTTGGGGTAAATACCCAGTAGGGCAATGGCAGGGTAGCTCTATTTTTAATTTCTTCAGGAATCTCTACACTGTTTTCCAAAGTGGCTGCACCAACTTGCATTCCCACCAACAGTGGAAGAGGATTCCCCTTTCTCCACATCCTCTCCAACATTTGTTGTTTACTGTCTTGTTGATTTTGGCCATTCTAACTGGTGTAAGGTGGCATCTTAGTGTGGTTTTGATTTGAATCTCCCTGATGGTTAATGATGTTGAACATTTTTTCATGTGTCTGTTAGCCATTTGTATGTCTTGGAGAAGTGTCTGTTCATGTCTTCTGCCCATTTTTTGACGTATCTGTTTTTTGAGTATTGAGTTTGAGGAGTTCTTTATAGATCTTAGATATCAGACCTTTGTCGTGTCATTTGCGAATATCTTCTCCCATTCTGTGGGTTGCCTGTTTGTTTTGTTGACTGTTTCCTTTGCTAGCACAAGCAAATTCTTAACAAAGAGGAAAGAGCTCAGGAGAAAAGGAACACTTGACTCCCCCAAGGCCTGCTTTGGGTGGCCAGGGCTTAGGACAAACTGAAACTCTTCCAGGCACTGTTGGCCCCTCACTGGGACTGTGAGCCCCCTGAGCACCCCTAGACTAGCCAGGTGGGCCGTCAGAGGGGGCATCATAGGGACTTGGAGGCTCCGAGGCATATTGGATTCCCCTGTTTGGCAAAGAGCTTGGTCTCGGGAAGGACATAACTGCACATCCTGCTTCCCTTAGGTCATTTGCCCATCAGCCAAGGACCAGTCAAACCTCTCACCTCTTGATGTAATTTCCAGTGTTCCTGAGTTGGAAAGATCTAATGGGCTTCATATTTTGAATAGCCAAATCATACATTGTGGGCTCTTTTAAGCAAGTAACAAAAAGTCCTCCGTACGTTTCAAATTGGTTTCAAATTAGTTTCAAATTGCTTTCAAATTGCTTGCAAGAAGTAATTCAGGGAAGGGAACAGGAGTTAGGATGTGCAAAAGTAACAGTATTTGTGATGCCAGAAATCCTGTTTGATAGAAAATGGGAGAGAGTCTAATGCGAGCCCTACATCCATCTCTGGTTTGTGTTGAGATACCCAAAACTGTGCGGACCCCCAAGTGGATGAGGAAAGAGTGTGGGTCGGGCCTCCCTGAGCACTTCAGTCAGAAGATAGAATTCTTGGTACTTGGGCGTTTTTCAGTGAGAAGTAAAGTATTGTTTTCCTTCTAAAATTCACAAACGCTGTCCACACGCCCTGGGCTTGCTGTACTTTGCGTTGTAGAATTCAGATACCCAGCAGTAAGATTTCTGACCTCAGGGTTTGTGCTGCCCAGGGGAAGGATATGAGGCTGACTCCGATTTTAGGGCACAACAGCACAAAAATGACAAAGAACCTACAATCTGCAAGGCCAGAAATAGACATTTCAATTACAATTTCTAGGGGGAATTTATAGGACCTGCCTGTAACATTTCTGACTGTATGCGTTCTCTGTGGTACCTTCTTATTCTCTTGCACACATGATTTACATTCTTTGAGCAAATACCAGGGCTGCCTAATATTTTATATTTGTTATTGGGAAGATTTATTTTTAAAGTGCTGTTGGGTTTTTTTAGTCTTTACATAAAATATTGGGGGGGGGGTTGGAATTTGACTCATGGCTGAAGCTAAATTCAGAAGGTGTAATTAACCCCAGGGGTTTTCTTGGCGCAACCTGCCGATTGCTGCTGAATTGCAAACCAACATTTACAAATAATTACAATATTGGTTTTGCTGAAATTACCCATAATGATTTCAATCAGAGCAGCCATTTCAGAACGGAGTGCACATTGGGACCCTCTAAATAATTTCCTCTCCTAATGTGTTCAGTAAAGCAATGAGCCCCCTGAACGCCAACACCCCATTTCTCCAGCATCGGCCCCTCCCCTGTCAGGCGTGGCTGGAGCCGCCTTCTTGCCGAGAGCTCGGGAAGCAGTTTCTTTAGCCTATTTGTAATCTTTAGAAAAACTGACAGATGGTGAACATTTGAAGATGGATAAGGCAATTCATTTGGCAAACAAAACCTTGTCTTGTTTACCTTTGAGATGCCAATGCCTAAGGGTCTACCTGGTACCTAGAAGGTAGATACTTGGTAAATGTTTGTTGAGTAAGTCAGAGTTAAAGCACTTGAAGTGATACACCTAAGTATTACATGATACACTCTAAATTCTGTGAGAAAGGAAAACGTACATGTCAGAACGACGTGGTCGTCACTCCGATGAAATGATAGTGACGGATAGCATTCCAGCTTTGGTCAGTATTAGAACTGTGTTCTAACCACGCGGTAGAGTTTTTAGTGATTTCTCTGTGATTCCTTCTAACCGTGCGGTAGAGTTTTTAGTGATTTCTCTGTGATTCCTTCTGTTTTTTCTGAAACACATCCAAAGATAGGACTTGACTACTTCCATTGGGGCTGTTGGTTTCTGCAGAGGTTTCTTGGCCAGATTTTTGTTCAGAGGTCTTTGAAGAGAGTTGGGGGTCTCTTTTTGAAGATAGGACTTTTGGGAGGATAACTTTTTAAACTTTAAAAAAAAGGGGGGACAACCCTGTGCCTTAGAGATGTGGAATTAGTGATCTTGGGGTACATCGCCCTGAAATTGGCAGGACATCCTTATTTTGAATCTCTTTCACGGTGTTGTGAAAATGGCCAAGGTCTTCTTGGATAGTTCATCCTAACACAGTGGCTGGCGTCTGGTCACAGCGCTGGCAGAGGGAGAGGGGGCCCTATTCTGCATCTGTGGATAGTGAGGCAGAGACCTGTCTAAGTATTCAGTTTTACAGGGACCCCCACAAACATGAAAGGGAGCGCCTTTTCTAAGTAGATACTCCCCCCAAAGCAAAAGCCTTGAGGAAGGACTGGCTCCTTGCCCGGTGAGTGTGTTAGAAGGGCCACCGATGCTGCCTCCTTCCCTCGTCCTTAAGGCAGATAGACCATCACCGGGTCAGTGTCGCAATTCCGAATACAGAAGTCATCATTCATGCCCATCCCTGTTCAATCTCGGGCCACCAACCATCCCAGTGTGCCTGGGACTAAGGGTCGTCGGGAGCGCAGGACTTGCCCAGGCCAGCCAGGATGAGTTGGTCGCCCTGCTTCAGAGATTAGGATTGGGAAGTTCCACTGTGCCTCGCGATCCCACGTGTTCAGCACTGGTGACTCTCCACAGACCTGCCCCGTTCCCACGTAGCCTCCACCTGGTTTAAGTCTCTTCGTACCTCTGGATATTCGTAAGGAGATAAGCCTTTACTACACTTCTAAGACTTCGAACAGTCCAAAAGAATTTGAAGTGTGCCCGCCTTGATATCATCTAAACCTAATTCCTCAGTGTCCTCCACTGAAGAGTTGAGGCCAGTGGCTAGAGGGCAGCACGAAAGCAGGACAAGTCTTTGCCTAAAACCTTGCTCTTGTCTTTTTTTTAATTCTTGGTTTTCTTTTTCCTTCATCACCGATTGAGGGAAACAAACCACGAGCACAATTTTTCCTAAATCCTTTCTCCCTCAGACATTAAGATGAGGCACCCTCAAACACCCTCCCTCACCACGGCTTCTCAGGCCTAAACGTGCCCACGGATCACCCTGGGAGCTTGTTAAGATGGAATCTGCATTTCTGACGAGCTCTGGGTGGTGTGCATGCTCCAGGCCCAGGCCGAGTAGCAGGGGCTGTCCATTAGCTCTCCCTCTCTGGTTCCTTCTTGTCTCCAAGGGAGGGGCAGGACAAGCAGCTGTTGTGAGGTCCCCGAAGTAGCTGAATGAGGAGGGCGGGCTGAGTGGCTTTGCTGGCAGCCTTGTCACAAATGGCCGACGGTACACTTTGAGATGATGAGGTCCGAAGCCTAGTGATAAACGCTTCTGGGTTTTCGGTCACATGTCTGTGATCCTGTCCTCCAGCAAGCAAGCCAAGACAACCCACCCGAGAGTAATTATTCTATAGGCTCTCCCCGGTTTCTGTCTGAGGCCATGAACTAGACCTAGAGTTACGTCCTCGAACTGCATGATCCCAAGTGCATTACATCTTCATTTCAACTTCTACCAGACGTTCTCTCACATCCTGCTTCCAGTACCCACTAATGACGTGGTTTGTCTTAAAGTAAGTCAGCGTCTTACAGAAGAGCCATCCCAGCCCAAGTAGTTTGTCCCGGACGAGCCCGTCTTCCTTCTCTACCTTGGATTCACAAGCCGAGCGCGTACTGCAAATAGAGACATCGACTTTTTTCTCTTGAGAAGCCCTAAAGATGGTTGTTTCCTCTCTCTCCTCATAAACAAAAAGACTTTCATGATTGTCACTTTAAACAAGGTGCCAAGGATTATCACTCAGGCGGCTGAGCCCTAAATGCAGGATGCTTACAGACTTGCCCCTGGCAGCTTGGGCTTTATTTAAGCACAACTGGAAACTTGTCATGTTTTGAAATGAATCTAAGTAACAGAATTTAATTCATGGAAAGCGGGTCACAAGCATGCAGCGTCATTCCACCCCTGCTAGGGATGTGGGTCCCCCTGCGCCCCCAGGTTGAATGGTGTATCCAGCCTGGCTGTTTTTTTTTTTTGTTTTTTTTTTTGACTGGCTGTTTTGAAGAATTATTTTATGGGTGTAAGTTTTCTCCTTAAACACTTACACACATTTTCCTGTATTTCAGGCTGTTTCTTAAAATGTATCAGGCTCCTCAAAGTTAAATCTGCAGTCGTAAGGGCAGGCAAAAGGAAATGCAAGCACTAGGGAGAGACAAAAAAAAAAAATCCTGTTTCTAAAATGGTAAAAGGACTATGCTATCAGGGAGGGCTTCCCAGAACATTCCCAAAAAGCACTCCCAGTTTGGGGCTAAGTCTGACGCATCTAACTGGAACCCGAAGTTTTACATTTATTGCTTTTTAGCCATTTGAATTTCTGAGAAAGCGAGAAAAAAGCCCAGCCCCACCCCATCACTACATCCCATGCTGATGGATTGGATTTTCCTTTTGTGGGCGAAAATGTCACATGAATTAACTGGCTGTTTCAGGGGAACCCAGCGCACCTAAGCTCGAAGGGCAGATGGGAGAGGACGGAAACTCTATCAAGGTGAACCTGATCAAGCAGGACGATGGCGGCTCCCCCATCAGGCACTACCTGGTCAAGTACCGAGCGGTGAGTAGCAGCTCCGTGGCCCCTGCCCCGTCTTCACCCCCCACTTCTGCAACCCCGACACCCACCTTGTTGGGGCAACAACGTGCAAAGCCCAGGTGGGGCAGAGTCGTTCTGTGTCTTACAGATGGCTCAGGGGCCTGGTCAGGGTTTTAAATCCCAAGCTTGACCTATAGCCATAGGCCACGTCCACACTGGGACCATTTTGAGGTGGCGACAGACTCCTACTGTGATTGATTTATCTGCTGCTTGAACGTTTCTACGGAGTACTTTTGCCATTATGTGGTACTTTTTGCAATTAATATGCTGATATTTCATAATCAGTATGTTTGATTAAGTGTGTACTATGGGCCAGGCACTGCGATCGTGTGCATTATCTCCCCATGAGAACGCTGTAAAGTCGGCCTTAGGCTTATCTGCCCTTTACAGAGGAAGCAGTGGACCCATGTGATCTCTCATGGCTGGGTGCACAGAGTTCGAATCCGGTCTGTCTGAAGACACTGGGCTCCTTGCCCCTGCCTTAGGCTGCCTTACCATCCCACACCATGGTCGTTCCACCTGCCCCTCGCACCCTCCCCGAGCTGGTCTCCTCCTGCTCACGGTGAACTTGGCCCTGAACCCTTTCTTCCCGGTTTGCTCACCATCTAAGATCTCTGTCATCCCACTTTTCACATCCAGGCCCCAAAACGAGAATCGCTCTCACTTTCTTTGGTTTTAGAATGACACTGGGCCACTGCCAGCCACACGCAGTTGCTGGGAGGTCTAGAGGCAGTGTCTGAGCACTGGGTATAGGCTCTTGCTAGGACTTCTTACCAGTAGGAAATAATGAGCCAGAGAGCAGTTTTGTCCCTCAAAGAGAAAGAAAGGATTTTTCAAGGAAGTTGACTTACTCCTTCTCTTTTGATCAGCCCCCACTGAAGTGATGCGGGAGCCCTTGCCTGGTTGGGCTAAATGGAGAGTCACTATGGCACAGAGCCCCACCAGGCACGCTTCCCGGCAGGTGGGCAGACCTGTCCTTCCACTCGGTTAATTGGGAAGCCGGGCAGGAGGTGACATCGGAGGAGGAGCCTCTGTGGACTTCCCTAAGCCCCAGCCTAGAGGCGCCACTGTGTGAGAGGTCCCTGTGGCTTCCTCACTGTGGACAGGATACCAGGATTGAGTGGTGGCCCTGCCCTGCCCACGGCAAGTGGACAGTGTGGCCGGGTGGGCCGTCTCTGGCCCTTGTTAGGCCGATGGGGCCCAGACAGACGTGGGATCCGGTTTTGGCTTTACCACTTTCCAGCGTGTGACCTCAGTAGGTCACCCAGTATTCCAAAAACCTCCATGTCCCCATCTGTAAAGTGGGACTAAAATAGCTTATCGAGTTGTTATAAGGATCAGCTTTAATATAAGCGAAGCACCTGGAATGTGCCCGACACATGGACCGCCCCCCACCCCCGGTAACTACAACAATCACTGCTAAGATGCTGGCTGCGGCTGGAGACCCCTCCCAGACGAGGCCCCCGGAGAGCTCAGTTTTTCAGAAGAGCCGCTGGAAAAGAGCCGCTGTGCCGGGCAGGTCTGTCTGAAAAAGGCAGTGGGGACGGGACACTGAGATATGTGGGATTTCGACAGCCCTACATGTCTTCTCTTCTACTTCACTCGGTGTTTGCTAAATATTGTTATTATATGTTACTAGTATTTTTGTGTAACATAACATTTGCTTTATATTCTGGTTGCCAAGAAAAGGAGCCCTTCAGAGAAAGAGAAGATGTAGACAGCTGAATTTCTTTAGGTTTTTTAAATTAAAACCGGGCCACCGGTGACCTAGGGCCAAGCGAACGTGCAGCCTGACAAACCCTTCACAGGCTGTTTGTAGGGATACAACGAGAAAATCGTGGAAAGCCTTTAGTAAGATGCCAGGCGCATAGTAGGTGTTCAACAAATGGTAGTTTTTATTGTTAGCACAACAAACCTGTGCCATGTCCCCGTGTCGGGAAGGTGAGTCACACAGCTGAGTGGGAGCAACATCCTAAAGTAGGACAAGCAGCATATTCACTGCATGGCTCTTCTGGGGCGTCCATGTGCCCACGCCTTTCAAAATGTTCTTGAGTCCCTGGGTGCCCTGACGGCGATGGGACAAGACACTGGAGCGTTGGCCCTATGCCACCCGCCATCGGCCGCCGTGCGTACGAAACGTGAGGTTGAGCTCCTGACCTGCATCGTCCTTAGGGGTTTTCAGGCTGGTAAAGAACGAACCCTGTCCTCTCATCGGTTTTTATTTGTAACATTTTCTACCGATAGTAGTGACTCCCTGAAGCTCTTCCCGTGAGCCGGTCTCACCAGCATTTTCATCTAAACTGTCCTGGTGTCTTGTGTCCTTCCTGCCGGTTTCTCCCAGAAGCTCTCCTCCGAGTGGAAACCAGAGATCCGGCTCCCGTCTGGCAGTGACCACGTCATGCTCAAGTCCCTGGACTGGAATGCTGAGTATGAGGTCTACGTGGTGGCTGAGAACCAGCAGGGGAAGTCCAAGGCGGCTCATTTCGTGTTCAGGACCTCAGCCCAGCCCACGGCCATCCCAGGTATGACGGCCTCTGCTGTTCCGTGAGTTTCCCGCTTGGAATTAATGCATAGTGCTTCACCTCCTAACGTGCCTGAACAGCCCCTGACAACTTGCTTGCTGCCAGCCATCCTCATGATTGGTTGCCCATGCAAAGCTTAGTTGTGCTTTGTACCTATCTGTGCAGTGGGTTGAGATGTACTGGACCCCCGGGAAGGCTTGGCTGAGCATCTTGGGGCAACAGTCGTGTGTCATTCAGCCCTGGAGGACGGATGCTGAGCCGGTCCGCGGGGCTCCTCAGATGGGAAAAACCCAGCTCCAGCCAAGCCTTGGCAGCTGGTTGAGTAAGGATCTTTTTCTGAGACCTTATCTACTCTGCCATTTCATACAAGGACCCCCTAATTGTTTTTAAGCGCTTTTTGATGCTTGCTTATTGCACAATCATGGTCCAGAGCTCTTCTCTGTGGGGACCCCAAGAGAAGGAAGGGACGGTGCCCGGTTAGTTAAAATCCCATCTTCCACTGCAGCAAAGATTAAATTGAGTCTCTTGAAACAGAGCAAGTGGTGAAAGGAGATGCTGGCAAACGCCATCCATGAAAGGCAGTCCAGTCTGCTGGGGCCCGTGATGGGAGCAATTCTCCTAGGAGACGCAGACCTGTCTCCAGGGAGCCAGGACCAACTCAAGTGTGGGAACAAAGTGAGAGTTCTGCCTGCTGGCCCAGCCCCCTTGCCGCCGAGGGTTAGTCTCCTCATTGACCGGACCTCCAGAGCAGAAAGCGGTCTTCAACACCACTCTGTGCTTTTCCAGAGCAGCCGAGTGCCAGCCACACGCAGGAGAGGGGGACATGGTCCATATAGCTGCGGCCTGGTGAAAGGGGGCCCCGTACACTCTCTGCTGTCTTCGGGCATGGTAGGAAGGTGTCCCAGTGTCCCAGCTGCTTTGGTGGGGCCCCGTCGTGCCTGTCTGTCTCTGACGCTCGCCTGGGCGCTCTGCTCAGTTGTCACAATAGCGCCTCCCAGTGGGAGGGAGACCAGAAAGGCTGTGGCTGCCCAGGACACAGGCCTGCGTGTGCGGGAGTCGGTCAGGGAGACAGCAGAGTGAGACCAGTGTGTGGTTCGCGGCGGTCGACTGTGTGTGCACGTGTGTGTCTAGAGGGGGGAGAGACATGCGGGGGCCTCCAGGGAGCTGGCAGGTGAGACACGGCGATTGGTCCTACCCTCCGCATTGTCAGGGAGGCCCCTAGTGCCAGCGGCAGCAGCGAGGGCCAGGCACTGGGGGTGGCTGCAACACGTTCTCTCTCCTGCTCAGCACCGTGTCCAGAGGAGGCCCTGCCATCCTGTGTCCCTTCTTTCTTTGGACTCTTTGGTCCGTTTTTCATTGAAATCGGTAGTCTGGAGTGTGTCCGGCTCTGCTCAGCCTTTATGGGACACTTAGGAGCTGGGGGAGTAACAGGTTTGAGTCACCTCTTCGCAGCGAGGGAGATTGCCGACGGCACCCGTTGCCCGGCCTGGGCAAGGTAGGCAGGTGGCTTGGTGGCGCTGCGTTCCCGTGCTGAGTGCTGCCCCCCGCACCAGCCTGTGGGGCTGGAGCAGTTGGGGACCCTGTGAGTCAGATACAGAAATAGAAGACCTTGTCCCGCAGGGTCCTGCCCGGCAGAGATGTCAGGGTTCTTCTCGGGAAGGTCCCAGGTGCCCAGGGAAGCCGGAGAGCGTTGCAAGGGCTCGGTGGCTCTGCCGCGCGCTACCTCAGGAGTTGGTTCTGTGCTTGCTTGGGCTTTCCCAGCCACGGTGTTGGGACCTGTGGACAAAACCTGCGAATTTCAAGCGGTGCATCCACGGTGGGATTCGGTGGTCAGCGGGGTGGCAGGAGGTGAGGCGCGCAGACTAGCTTGTCTTGAGCAGCAGGGGTGGGGGGGTGCGTAGGGGAGGCGTGGCGCCCGAGGAGGAGTCGTCCCACCTCTCACCGAGACGCTCACGGTGCATCTCTCCCACGACGCGTAGAAAGCTCTAGAGGCTAGGAGGCTGTGGACAGGCTGGTTGACTGTTCCTGAGAGGCCTGACCTTAGTCAAAGGTAACACTCCCCTAATCACACTCTTGGATTTGACTGCAGAGGCTCTGTTCTCTCACTTGAATTTCATTTGCTCGCTCACCCCTAACCCCCGAATTCGCCCCGCTGTGCTGCTTCTGGCCTTGCTGAGCTTCGGAACTGGCCTTACGGGAGTAATACCGTACTGAACTCTTCTCTAACCTTTGTCAGTTTAATTTACTAAGTTGAATTAACCTTTGATTCTTGCGTTTTCTGTATTTGACCTAATTTTTTTTCTTTTTATCTATTTTTTTTCTCTGTTTCTGTCTCTACCTTCTCTTTCCTTCTCCCCCGTCCCCTTCCTGTGTCTGTCGTCACACATCTCACCTTGGACGTCCGTCCCCGGGACATCCCCACTGCCACATTTGTTTTTAAACAACCACATTCTGTCTGGGCACCCACGGCTCGGACCTGCAGCGACCTTGGGCAGCTGCTCTGCGTCCTACACCTTTGTCTCGTTGCTTCTCTCCGCAGTGACTCTGCTTTTGCTCTGTTAGGAACTTGAACACACACGCACACACACAAATTAAGTTTGCTTAAATGCCCAGTTCCTCTGAGAATGATCAGTGCCCCCTTTGGAAGAACCTGTCAGGACCGCCACAGCCACGCCACCAAGCACTGTGTGTGGAAGAGGAAGGTTTGGTGATTGGAAAAAGCTGGACGTCCAGACATTTTACCATTCACAGATCCTCTGTGCTGCTTCATGAGGATGTCTGCCCCTTTCTAATGGCAGAGTATGGAAATATGCGGGAGCGCTTTTCTTTAAACAGTTAAAAAAAAAAGCATTATGCTAGGTTGACAGAGAAGTTTCTGCACATCTGCTACCTGTTGCATTTTTTGTTCTTACCTGAAAATGATGCAGCAGAGGAAAATGTCTAAATAGCCCCAAAGCTTGCATCAGATGGTTGGAATCGCCCCGTGCTCCTCCCCTTCCAAAAGTAGTTGGCTTCGCTTGCCTTGAAGCGCCTGTGGTAAGACAGCCAGACCCCTGGGGCATTTTGCTGACACGATGAGCAGAATCACCCCGTTGCCTACCTAGTGGAAAAAATTGGGTTTGTTAGGCATTTTCTGGGGCTGCTCAGATGTTTGGGAGACACTTAGTCCTGGTGTCACAACCAGCAGCCTATGCTGGTGCTGCCCACAGGGCCAGCCTGTGACACACCCCGTCCCTGTCAGCTCTGTAGGACGGGCGTCCCCCCAGCCGCGGTGACTCGGGCTGACAGAGCCTCGTGTCTCAGGGTTGTGGTCCGACAGTCCCCCACACACGCCCGTCCCCAAGCTGGAAGTGTCCGCCGGGCGCGGGTCACGTGCTCCCTACCCCCACACACACTCACCAGAGCAGAAGGGTGGGGACAGGTCAATCCCGGACTGCCCAGTCCCGAGTGTCCCCACGCAGCGACTGGGCCAGCCTGTCCTTCCCGAATGCCACAACCCCCCGTGGTCAGTGGCTTTAGTGACATTTAAATTCTGGTGACCAGCTCGTCCTCCCTGCGGTTGGGGGCATGCCTGTGCGCGTGCCCGGGAGAGGAAAGAGTCTCACACGGAGACTCGGCGGGCTCCTGCTCAGTAACACCAGGGCGCGCTTGGGGATGGACCTTCTAGTGGATAAAACGTCCCTCCCTCCATCGTGCTCACATCATTCTACCTATCTCATCTCTAAACATCCCACAGAGGTTTGATTTTTGTTCTTTTTGTCTACTTTTAGTTTTTTTTTTTTTTAATTAATGTTTGAAGACTAGTCTTTCCCTGTGGGAATCCCAGTGATCCTGCCTGCGGGGCAGTGCTGCTTGTGTCGCTCGGCGCGGGCCCGCGTCCCCCAGTGCTCACCGTTGGGAGGCTCGTGGTAGATGCTGGAGGCTGCGCTTTTTCCAGCAGCTCAGGCAGGTGGTGCCTGCTGCCCCAGCCCCACCTCGACCCTCTCCCCCTGGGGTCCCTGCCCTGCCTTCACACCAGCACAAGAGAAGCAGGCGTGGTTCTTAGGCACAAGGCAGAGCATCGAGGAGAGACACGCGGTGCCTCCGGGCCTGGCATAAGAATCCCAGGTCAGTTAGCCAGAGCTCTGGGGAGGGTGAGGGAAGGCAAGATCTGCCCTCACGCGAGTGGCCCGTCACTGTCCTGACATGCTCTTGCTAGCATCTTGGGCAGAAGTCCTATGTTCACCCAGGAGGGCCCATCGCAGGGGTCTGCCTGAGCCTGGTCCTGGTCCCCCCCACAGGGGAGGGCCAGTGTCATGCTTCTGAAGGGACTCTTTGGAGATCTAGTCAAAGTGTAAGGAGCCTGACACGGCCCTGTCCCACCCCTCCGCACACCCCAGGCGAGGCGGGACCTCAGCCAAAGCTACTGTCGGGTCAATGCAGGCAGGCCCTTGGTTTTTAACGGGACGCCTTTCGAGAGACTGTGTTAGGGCACACGCACTCCCACCAGACACCGTTCTCCGTGACGGCTGCTGCCCCCAGCCCCGCCAGCAGTCCCCAAGGTAGCGGCCCTTCGAGTCCCACAGTGGGGGAAGTGCTTACCACCTCGCTCCGCTGCCCCCGCCGCCACGCTCCGCCCGCCGTGGGGTTCCTCTGCTCACTTCTGAAATATTGATATGGCAGGTTTGGATCACGTTTGTTACTAATAAGAATGCTAATACTGTTGTGTAGATAATCAGCGAGGCCTTGATGAAGTTTACACCTTTGCATTATTAAAGGAAATAACAGTCCATGTGAACTCACCAGCGTGCTCTGAGTTTATTGAATAGTTATGTGTCCTACAAAATGTCAAAAGCCCTTTCTTTCCATCTCACGTGTACCTGAATAGCTCTGATTACCCCAAATTGTGCCCCGAACTTGTAGCCTGCTGCTTGGAGTTCTAGCCAAGGAAATGCCTTCCTTTCCTGATGACAAGCTATGCATTTTGCTCAGCTGCCCTGAGAACCTTGTGGGTCACTGCCTCCTCGGAGGCCCCTGGTCCCCGGCGGCAGGGGGAGGGGCAGTCCCTTCGCAGAACCAGGAGGTGGTCACTCTGGGGTCACGGGTGCCCTGTGGACCACCAGATCTACAACTCGGTAGCTCGGGCTCCTCATTTCCCTGCTCCCACTGGACCCCACGGTGGCGGCTGCACGGAGTGAGCTTGTGATAGATGATTGATAGAAGGTGAGAGAAGGCTCTCATTGGCAAATCCTAGTCTGCTTATAATCACACTTAGTAGGACACTTACCGGAAGCTCTTGAGACCGGCCGTCTGTTTCAGAGCAGATTCTGGCAAGGAGAAAGCAGAGTTGGTTGTGGGCGAACCGGAGCCCCAGTGCGGTGAGAGGGACCCCTCTGCTGCACGGAGAGCCCCCGACCCAGCGACCCAGGCATTTACAGAAATGTGAGACCCGGGTTCCCATCTTGAGGCATTTAAGAAATACGTATGTAGGTCTCCGTCGTGGGGCAGCGAGCTCCCTGATCAGGGTCTGCCTCTCCCATGCCAGGAACCACAGACGAGGGGCAGCCCCACGTTCACAGCTCGGGGGGCTCTCACCCTGGGGGTTCTGGAGGAGCTGCTCCCAAGAACCTCTCTCTGCCTGCGGGGGTGTGGCCGAGCCGGGCAAGGCCGGCCAGTGGCAAGGTCAGGCAAAGACAGAGCCCTGGAAGGTTTTTACGTTTCCCTTCTACAAACTCACCTGAGGCACAGGGGCTACCCTTTGTTCTTCTGGTTCTCCTGGACTCCAGTCGTGTATCGTCCTCTGAGAGCTAGTGCGTGTTGGCTAGACTTCAAAAACTTTCATCCGTTTCCTGGTGTTTCCGTTATTTTCAGCTTTTTTTTTTTTTTTTTTGTAAAAGCTACGCGCACTCTTTCTCTACCTCGAGGAGCACCTTACTCCCTCTGGAAGTCGAGACTCTTAGTGGTGAACTGGGTGGTCCTTTTTCCTTCGGGGGCCCTCTTTGCTTTCTCTCCGTCCGTTCAGTGTGCTAGGCCAAGGGCACACGCTGAGACCCCGCAGCTCCCCCTCAGCGGCGAGTCACGGGAACAGCTGCTGCTCGTCATAGGGCAGGCGTGAGAGGACCCAGAAGCAGCCTCCCCAAACTCTCCTTGTGTGAGGGTTACCCGGGCTACCCCTCCAAATCCTGACTCCCGAGCCTCATCCCCCCCAAGACTCTGGGTAGAGCTGGGGAGCCCCCGAGTCTAAATTTCAGGTACCCCCGGAATCCTGCTGCAGGTGGACAGACATCATGCTAAAAAGTATTTCCCATATAAAAATAAAATCACAAGAATCCGTGAAACGGGACCTACTGAGTGTTGTAGTCCTTCTCAGTACACGGCGAGGGGGATCCATACCGTGTTCAGGGTGCTGCTGCATGGTGACAGGGGACCGCAGGCTCTTGTGGTTCGAGAGGGTGTGGAGACACCCTCACGCCAGGCCCTGCCCTGCACGGGGACCTCTTCCAGAACGTGACAGTGTCCCAGCCCAAGGGGTCGTCCAGCCTCTGCACGGCGCCTCCAGCCACAGGGGGCCTGCCGGCTCAGGCAGCTCACACTCTGTTAGCTCTTTCTCGAGGCGAGCGGAAATCTACCCCGGATCCTATAGTTTCCATCCAGTTTCCATCCAGCAGCCACAGCGGACAAGACTGCTTCCGTTTCATAGCCCACCTGTAAGTCTCCGGAGGTGGTGTTCTCATCTCCAGACTCAACAGCCACTTGTTTTTTTGACAAATATTCTCTGAACATCTCCTGTCAGGTTGTCCTAGATGCTGGGGAGACATAAGACAGAGTCATAAGACATAAGACAGATAGTAGAACCTTCCAGAAGGGACGGCCAAGTGAGAAGCACGTAAATGAACAGAGAATGGCAGAGGTAAAAAGAAGAAAACAGGTAATGTGGTAGATAGTGGGCAGAGGCCCCGCCCTAGATAAGAGATCAGGGGACAGAGGGAGAGGGCTCTCTGACAAGGGAACGTTTGAGCCGAGGCCTATAGGACGGCAAAGAGCCACCCAGGAGGTTATGGGGCTGGAGTGTGGCAGGCAAGGGGTCAGCAAGGCCCCGAGGCAGGAATGGGCTGGGCGTGCTCAGCAGGTAGCATGAAGGCCCTGGCTAGAGCACGGGGAAGGGGGTAGAGGGCCGGTGCCACGAGTCACAACAGTCAGAGAGTGGGAGAGTCTACAGCGCATGGAGGGCCTTTAAGTCAAGAGGAAGAGTCTGAATTTTACCCCCAGAAGGGAAGACCCCTTCTGTCTCTCGTCACAAGGGTCCTTGTACCCTCTGGCCCTTCCCCTGTGCATGCACGTGGTGCTGGCCTTCAGAGCCAAGGCAGCCCTCCCTCCAGGTCTGATGAGCCCAGAGCTTCAGCTGGACCACCGCGGCCTCTCACACACACGGAGCCACTTGGCAGTGGTGTGTCGTCCTCTTTAGAGCTAGGACGTGTCCCCTCAGACCATATTTATGCATACACCTCAGAATGTACAGTTCGTACCAGAGTCCGAAAACACATTGTCCCCTCACACAAATACTTTAGGCTCTTTCTTCGGGAAGCGAGCTCTCCGCACCTAGGGGGCACTGATGCCAGGAGGCAGCAGTGGCTTCTGGCCCAGTGTCACGGGCGAGAGGGAAAGCCCAAGGCTGATGTTCCCCCCGAAGATCAGAAGGGCTTGCATGCCGCTCTTTGCTTATCGGGGTGGAGTGTGTGAGGACCTGCGAGAGAAGAACGGATGCTTTCTTCCGCTTCCGTGAGCTGCCAGGGAAAAGACCGGCTCTGGCGGACCTCGGGGGCCGGCCGCCCATTTCCTGCCACCGAAGTCTGGGGACCACGTGTCCAGAGCTGGGGCCTCTGAGCACAGAGCCCGTGGCCCGGCTGGACGCCGTCCTGGGGACAGGCTGGGGTTTTCACTATGGGTTGGCTGAGACCGGCCAGCGAGCCCGAGGAGGAAAGGCTGGGAAGCAAGACCAAAGTCCCAAAGAAGCCACAAATATTCAAGAATTTGAGAATCTTCTCCAACTAAGGCCCATCCGTGTACTGGCCCATCTGGGTACCACAGACTCAGCTGTGAGTGAGCAGTCCTCTCTGGCGTGCTGGGCTGGGGGTTCATACCCTGAATTAGACTTTGAGGCAAAGACCAGTGGGGTAGGACCACGGCTGAAGAAGCCCCGTGCGGCCTGAGCGGGGACCCCGGGGCAGACAGAGGAGTGCCCCCAGGAACCCAGACTGCACGGAGAAAGAAGAACGTGGCCCATGTGTGGCACCTGTCCCCTTGGACTACACGTCCCTCCATTATCCGGTGTGACATGTGGCTGGCAGGCCAACAGGCCTGGCCTGCGGTGCAGCAAAGGCACAGTGAGCCCCAGGTGGTGGTGGCCGCAGTTCAGCCTCTAGTGGGCAGACCTGGGTGCTCCCAGGGGGTCCGGCGGCACAGGACACCTCGGGGGGTGGGGGGGCTGCCACTTCTGGAACTCGGTCCTTCCAGAAGGAAGCAGACATGCTCATGTTTCAGTCTGAGCTCATGGTCTCCACACTGGCTTATGGGCAGAGCTCTGCTGGGTTCTGGCTTCCCGGAGCGTGAGCACGTGTCTCCCAGACCCTGGGGGGACTCACCGGTCAGGGGGCTGCCTCGAGCAACTCACAGCCGTCACAAGGGGGCCTGGGGAGCTGAGCCTGGGGCCCTCCTGTGAGACCGCCAATCCCCCCGGGCTCTGGGGCTTTGTAGATGGACAGCAGGGGAGCAGGACGCAGAGGCCGAGGCATTCAGAGTGAGCCCAGCCAGAACGGGCATGCTGGGTGCTGCTCGGATGTGAGAATGCGGGCCTGTCTGGGGCGGGCACAGAGGGTGTTTGCCCTGAGTGCGAGTGTGCCTGTCCGTGCGGACGTGCATCTCGGGGTGAGTCTGCTGGGTTTCCTGAAGCCCGGTTCAAGTGTGCCTGAGCCCCCAGACGGTGAGTATACCCAAACCGCTCACCTTGCTTACCGGGGCTGGGCAGGCCTCCACGTCTCCAGAGTAAATGGGCTTCATTCGGCTCCCCGGGTGCAGTGAAGCATAAACCGTGTCCGTTGTCCGGTGTTGGAATCCTCTGGAGCTGGTCCTAAAGAAGAGAGGGAGTAGGGGAGTATTGTAGGTATACCGTTGTGCCTGATGTCAGCACGAGCCCACAGGAAGCCCTGGGAACCCCCTGCCGCCCCAGTTGGGACCCTGCCCCTGACGACTCCCAGGAGCCCCGGCCCAGCCTGAAACCAGTGACCATCGTCCGCCTGCCCGCTGCCGGGGCTCCCAGGGAGATCAGCTAAGGACGGGTCGGGGGGAGGCTCAGGGACTGAGCACAAGGATGGACACACAGCTCCCAGCCTCCACTGCCATCCTGACTTGTGGGTGCTTCATGCCCGTCCCCTGGTCTCGGAGAGAAGGCTGCCGTCCCGCCCTCTCGAAGATACGAAGAGACTCTGCTGTCTCAACACCAGGGTATAGAAAGGCCCCACAGAAGGTGCCCCTCTTGACGCAAATGCCATGACTGTCCTGTAGGCTCTCCCCGACCCCAAGGGGCTATCGCTCTGCAGGGCGCAGGAGTCTGCGTGGCGGTGTATTAACTGCCGACCGTCTCTCTCTCTCTCCCTCCCACTCAAGCCAACGGCAGCCCCACATCGGGCCTGAGCACTGGGGCCATTGTGGGCATCCTGATTGTCATCTTCGTCCTGCTGCTGGTGGTGGTGGACATCACGTGCTACTTCCTGAACAAGTGTGGCCTGCTCATGTGCATCGCCGTCAACCTGTGCGGAAAAGCGGGGCCCGGAGCCAAGGGCAAGGACATGGAGGAGGGCAAAGCCGCCTTCTCGTGAGTGCAGGGCCACTTGCCGCTGCTGGGGTCTGGGCTCGGCCCTGGGCTGGCGGGGGGCCCAGCAACAGGGCCAGCTCCTTGGAGAACTGGTTCTCAGGGCACAGCTAACATATCTCACATCTAACATATTAGAATTTCAGAAAAGTCTGAAAATCCCTGTATAGATGAAAATTGAGGGGAATTTTCAGAGCTGAGCCTGGAGGGGACCTGCCATAGCATTTCAGAGACCTACTTGCCTTGTCATTCGTTTGTATATTTATTCATTTGTACATCTCCCCACAAATATTTACCGTGCAGCTACTATAGGGCAAGGCACTATTCCCGGACCCCAGGTTACACCCACACACCGAACAGGTAAAACTTGCTTCCCTTTCCGAGCTGAGGCTCCAGATGCTGTCCCCTCCAGCATCTCTAGAGAGGGAGATCCTGAGCCAATTAGCAGGAGCCTTCACAGACTCAAGGCGAGAAGGGACAGAGCGGGGGTGAGCTGTGAGCACCACCCCGTGTCAGGCTCTGTACGTAAGGACAGACTCTCAGTACTTCCGTGCCGGGCGCTGCGCTAAGCCCTTCACACTCACGACCTGTTAACGCGAGACAGCTAGGCAAGGCAGACACTTACTCACCCCATTTTACAGATGAGACGGAAGTGTGAGCAAGGCGGGTGCTCAAGGTCACACAGCTAGCACAAGTGGGAGCTGAGGCTCAGGCGCTTGGGCCTGGCTTGAGATGTACCCCACCCCCTGTAACTTTGGGCCAGGCCCAGGTGCCCTGCCCCAGCGGCCCGGGACTGAACCAGCCCCTCTCTTCACAGGAAAGATGAGTCCAAGGAGCCCATCGTGGAGGTGCGCACTGAGGAGGAGCGGACCCCAAACCATGACGGAGGGAAACACACGGAGCCCAACGAGACCACACCGCTGACAGAGCCCGAGTATGTGGGCAGGGAGGGGCCGGACCTTGTCAGCAGAGCCCCACACCCACCGCCTCACTACCCACACCTCCCATGCCTCCCACCCACCACTCCCGGTCAAACAAGCAAGCCAGGTTCTGGAGCCCTTGACCAGAAATGCCTGACCCCCCCCCTCTCCCCAGGGAGAAGGCATTCTGGGTTCTGTCAAGGGACTGCAGGTGCTCGGAACGGGCTCCTGGGATGAGTGGGAGCTCCAGACCCTGTCCCCGAGTCACACACATCCCGGAAACGGCCGAAAGGGGCAAAACTTCATTGAGAGGGGCTGAGCTTTGAGAAGCTTAGCAGATCCTGTTCAGGATTTTCAAGAACTCTAGCGGTTTCTCTGTTCTTCCAAGAAGGGTGAGAGCAGACGGGGCCCCATGAAGCTCCTCCGCACTCGTGTTCTGAGGCCTGGGGGACCCTCCGTCAGAAACCGTGCCCAGCTGAGCCTGTGACGACTGCTGGCTATCCTGAGGGCTCTGGGTTTGAGGGGAGTGGAGTTGCATGGCGGCACGAAATCTCTGGCTGGAGAGCCCGTGGCCCCTCGGGGCCGTTTGGAGCACTGCCTTCTTCCCGACTTCGCCCATCACTGCCCATGGAGCCTATAGGGCAGCGGAGCCCAGTTCCTCGGGGGCCTGGGACCCTGGCAGCGGCGGACGCCAGACCAAAGCCTGCCCCTCCTGAGCTGGGGTGCAGGCAGGGCCGGAAAGGCCCCGACAGGGCTGTAGGGCAAGGCAGCCTAGCGCAGAGAGCTGGAGGGGCGTCGGCAGGGAGGAAGGGCCAGCAGGTCCCTTTAGACCGCTGCGTGCTCTGTGTCTCCTGTCTCCTCTTCTGCCCGCCTGGGCGTGTGCTTCCTCTCACCATCCTCGTTTCTCTGTGGGCCTGTGTCCGTGCCTGTGCGTCCCTGCATGGCCTGCCCGTGTCCCCCTCCTGGGCTGCGGCCCTTCCCCTGCTTCTCTGTCTTGTCTGAGCTTCATTGTCTATTCTCTTCTACTTCCTGTCCTCCCCACAGGCTGCCTGCCGACACCACAGCCACTGTCGAGGACATGCTGCCTTCTGTCACCACCGTCACCGCTAACTCTGACACTATCACCGAAACCTTTGCCACTGCTCAGAACAGCCCCACCAGTGAGACCACCACCCTAACCTCCAGTATTGCCCCCCCGGCCACGGCCACACCTGATTCAAACTCTGTGCCCGCCGGCCAGGCCACCCCTTCCAAGGGGCCCGGCGTCGCCACCTCTTCCCCGCCCCCCGCTTCGGCCCCCAAGGTCGCCCCCCTCGTTGACCTGAGTGACACCCCGACCTCAGCCCCCGCTGCCAGCAATCTGTCTTCTAGCGTCCTGGCTCACCAGGGGGCTGTGCTCAGCCCAAGCACCCCTGCCGGCGTGGGGGAGGCCTCCAAGGCCCCTCCGGCGAGCAAGCCGGCCCCCACGCCAGGCCCCGCCACGGCCGGGGCAGCCAGTCCCCCAGCAGCAGCGGCCGCCCCGGCCACGGAAGCCCCCCAGGCCAAGCAGGAGGCTCCCAGCACCAAAGGCCCGGACCCCGAGCCCACCCAGCCCGGCGCCGTGAAGAGCCCGACCGAGGCAGCCGCGGGCCTCACTAGCCCGAAGAGCGAGGCTGCCTCCGTCAGCGCCACAAACCCTGCCCAGGGCGAGGACTTTAAAATGGACGAAGGGAACTTCAAGACCCCAGATATTGACCTTGCAAAGGATGTTTTTGCAGCCCTGGGCTCTCCTGCTCCCGCCGCCGGGGCCGGTGGACAAGCCCCCGAGCTTGCTCCTCCCACTGCAGACAGCTCTGTTCCGCCTGCACCAGCAAAGCCCGAGTACGGCCTCTGTCTGTCTGCTGTGGTCGGGTTGTGTCCCGTGGTGGTGTGCGTTTGTGCTGTGTCCTGTTTGTGAGAGGTGTCTTCAGCCTGATCCCGGGCTTCTCTGAGGCGACAGTCAAGCCAGGGGCTGGGATGAGGCGGAGGGGGGGGAGGGGGAGGACCCAGTGAGCAGCTGTCTGCTCGCTAATTAGGCCATGTTAATTATGTCTTAGCCTTATCATCCTAGCGGTGGCTTCAGTTTTCCCTGGGAGGGGGGCGGGGGGCTTGCAGTCAGGCTACTGATGAGCACAGCTTGGGAAGTGAGCTAGGGAGGCCAAGGTGCCCTTACTGGCCGCCCCGGGGCCCCCAGACGGTCAGTGTGTTCGCCAGGCCAGGCTGGGTCCGCACCGGGACGCACTGTTGTGCAGGAAGAGAAGGGGCAGGCCCAAGGCCCGTGTGGGGACAGGGAGCGGTCCGGAAGGCCCTGTCCCACTCCAGCCCGGATGCCCACAACCCCGCATGACCACCGGCTACTCGGGCTTCTCCTGACCTGCAACGTCTGGGAAGACTCGGAGCTCACAGGCACCGAATGCCTGTTGGGTCTCCCAAGTTCAAGGGAAGGTCCTTAAGCTTACAGGTGTCTTAACCGTGATGCCAAAATGCAGCTGGCGCCGGGGTCTGGCGCCGGGACTGCACTTGCCCTAGTGCGCCCTCAGACCAGACTGTCACTCCTGGGACTGAGTAAGGCAGAGTCAGACCCAGGTTTTTACACTGGCCCCTGCCCCCCAGACGAGTTGTCGTGTTGCCCCCTAAATGCTGAAATGGGACCCTTATGAGCCCTGAAGAAGTAGGAATCCACTAGTCCTTCCCACTCAGCAGCCCCCCCGCCCCGTCCCCACGTGTAGCGTGCCGGCCCACTCTAGCCTCTCGTGCCAAGGGACGCTGCCTCAGTGACAAAGAGCGTTTTCCCACCCTAACCGCAGAGCACAGGGCGTGCTGGGCTGAGGACAGGCGAGAGCAAGGTGGTCTGCAGAGGGACCCCTGGACTTGGTCCTGGGGGCTGAGCACAGCATGCATCATTTACACTGAGCTGCGCGGTCTGCTGCTGCAGCCGGTCGGGGTGAGGAGCAGGCCGCACCCGCTGCTCCGGGGCGGGACTGGGCCCCTGGGCCCGGGCATCATGGGAGAGCTGGAGCGAGGAAAGTCTCGTTTCTCTCATTCGGCAGCTCTCCACTGTGGCTCTGTTTCAGAGTCACTTGGGTGCTTTTAAAAGTCATCGTGCCCCACCTGATTAAATCAGGATTCCTGAGGGGCTGGCCCAGGGGTCGGTGATTTTTAGGGCTCCCAGGTGATTGCAGCCAAGGATGGGGACGCTGCTGCACGCCGGAGCCCGGCGGAAGGGTGACTTACTGCGGACTGTGTTCTCAGTGCTGTTTTCCCAATTCTCTGCAGGAAGGGCCCAGTAGAAGCAAAGTCGGAATGCCAGGAGACAGAAACGAAGCCAGCGCCAGCCGAAGTCAAGACAGTCCCCAACGACGCCACACAAACAAAGGAGAACGAGAGCAAAGCATGATGGGCGACAAGAAATGAGCAGATCAAAGTAAAAAGTGACACCACAGCTTCACCAGAGCATTCCCGGTATCTCCCACACGCACACACGCGCACACACACACACACCTCTCATTCCTCTAGTGTCTTTTGCCTTTAAAAAAAAAAAAACTAAACAGATAAACATGGGATCTCCTTTTTGTAGGTTTATAGAAAGGATTCCGTTGCTGCGCGCACTCACTTGTAAGAAAACGAGACAAAAAGGTGAAACCCACAGCCAAACTAGGACACTCTGTTCCCTGAAACCATTTAAGAATCAAACAAAAGGACCCCAAATTAAGAATCTAGGAAGCTCAGAAAAAAAAAAATCTAGGTTCAGGAAGACCGCACTTGGCGTTGCCCAATTGGCACAGACCAGTTTCAGAGAAATACTTCCAGGCACTAAGACTAACGAATGAACAAAGTCCAAGT
>CM052884.1:8229144-8248762 GCA_028534135.1 Potos flavus
TGGCTCTTCCCCCCCCCCCCACGCCCCCTCCACTTTCTGATTAGAAATTTTTGCCTGTGTGCGAGGTGAAAATCCACCTCGTTCTGGAGTGGTTTTGCTTTTTTTTTTTTTTTTGTTCTCAGTTCTTTTGTATTTCCTTGGGGGTTAGAGACCACTTTCTGATTAGCCACCACCTGCGTGCATCTGTGAAAAAGGGTCTGCCCCCCCACCCCCCCCAGGCATCCGCGTCCTTCCTTTTGAAGGACTCCTTAGGCTTTGTTGAATGAAGCAGAGAAGATTGTATAGTTGGGGCTGGTCTTGGTGAACACACATTTTTACCCCAAACATCCCCTTTTTGTAGAAAGCCAAATAAAATATATACATACAATTTCCTTTTGAGCCCAGAATCTAGATTTGAGCGGAAGAGCATTTGTGCTTCAGGGAATTAGTGTCTTTTTTTGGAAATCTGTTGAAGTAAAGTAACATCGGCCTTCTGTTCACTTAGGCAGCATTTATAGAAACAAGAGAGAGAGAGAAAAAAAAAAAACAAACCTGCTGTCTGGAGTCATAAACACAACTTTCCTGGATTGGAAACCAAGTGGGGGAAAAAAATACAGAAACTTAAAGGGGGATGGGAGGGGGGAGAAGGGAAAAGCCAGCCCTTTGTATAGAAATTTTGCTTTCTTTTATCATTCTACTTTAGAAACTGCAAGCTTGTGCACTGTGGATGCGTGAATATTTTAGTGTGAAACGTGTTTTTGTCATAGTATTGAAATAAAACTTCAACATAGTTTGGTTGTGGAAGGTATAGCAGATAGTTCAGAAAAAAAAAATATTCAGGAAACAAAAATAACTCTTAAAAGGAATTGAAGCCTTTACACAAAGAAAATGAAATAAAAGCAATGATGATGATGCCGATAATGGTAAAGAAACAGCAACTCCGCCCTCCGGCGTGCGTTCCTTTCCCAAGGTACAAAACAGCAAGCGGTTAGGGTGGCAAGACTGCCCCCGAGTCCGTTCTGTGGGCCACACGCCCCCATGTTCTGACATTTCTGCAGTCTGATCAGTGGCGATCCGCTAAGATTATAATTTCAAACTGTGAAAAATAATGGTCTTGTCATTTGCTAAATGTGGGGTTATTTTGCATTTTCTCAGCTCCTGGGGATGGAAATGGAGGAGCCAGTGTACCCAGCTCTGGCCCCCTTGATTCTCGGGCCTTTGCACAAATCTCTGGTTCAAATGCACAGGCCCTCAGGCAAGAGTAACGCGCAGACAGTTCTTTGAGCACACAGCAGAATGGGAGCTCCTGGGTGTCTGAGACGGGAGGATCCAGCAGGGCATGGGGGGCCCTTCCCTCCGCTGGGCTCTCCGTGGACTCAGTCGCTCATCTTCTGATGGTAATGGCATTAACTACCTAAGCCAAGCCCACGCTGTCCCTCATTGAGACTGTGTATCTCCCACCGAGTGGCTGTGGCTGGGCACAACGACTTGGGTTCTGATGGTTCGGAAGAGAAAGAGGTATAGCCATCCCTCAAGTAACCCGGCCCAGGGCAGCTGACGCCCCCCACCCACCCACCCAGAACCCTGGCTCCGCCATCAACTGGCACCAAGACTCTGCCCACCTTTTGGTCTGCCTCTCTCTCATTATACATAGATTTGTCTCCGCACGCATGAGCTTTCCTTTCTTTAAAAAAAAATTTTTTTTAAATAAAAAAAAAGCAAAAACAAAACCAAAACAAACAAAAAAAAAACCAGAGCAAAGCTTTCTCTAAAATCAAAGAGAGAGTCACTTTATTTTCAAGATGTTCTATCTTTTATGTTAAGAGATAAAAGCTTATAGTTTTCCTTTTTTAATTTTTTGAAGGCGGGATCAACTCTACCAGTTTGCAGTGTGTATGTGTCTATATGTGTATGTGCCATACATATGTATTCACGTAACTGGTGGCGTGGCCACGTTCTGTGGGAGGGGGCGTGCCCCGTGCGGGTCTCTGAGTCCTGGGGGGCTGTAGTGCAACTTCTGAAGTGGGACTATTTTCACACTTTTCTATGGAGCCCTTCCGCGTCCCGGGCTGTCACTCGAGGCTGTCTGTCTGGATGGTGGTTTTCGGACCTCCATGAACATCCCTACCCAGCATTCCGTATTTCGGGGGCCTTCTCTCTTGTTACAAACTTTTTACCGAGTGAAACATCGATACCACCTTTGTTTCCATTCTCACTGGTGTAAATACTGAGTACTAACTGAGAATTTTGACTTTGCATTCTGTCAGAATACTTGTGTTCAATAAAAATTGAAAGAAAAAAAAACCATTATGGTCCAACTGGGCTTTATTTTGATTCAGTGTGAGTCTGCCACGTGAATCATATGTGGAAATGCCAATGGTTTGGCTTTTCGTTTTTTTTGACCTTGTGAACAAGGTCAGTTAAATCTAGTGTCGAGTTCACGTGGCCTGAAGGATGGTGTCCAGATTTTTCCCTCAGGTTGATAGACGAATCCTCATTTGAGAATGCCCAGCCATCGGATTTGGAAAGATTTCATTCAAATCCTGGCTCGGCCACTTCCTTGTTCACTCTGGAAGAGTTCCTTAATCTCCCCAAGACTCAGTTTCCCCTTTTGACAAACAGGAGCATCCAAGCTCATAGAGCTGAGGCCCTGGCTCACGAGGGAAGCGATGTGTGTGAAAGCAGAGTGGAGTCGGAATAACAATCTGAACTTGAGCTCCCAGGTTTCAACAGGGAGGGAGGCGCCTGAGGCTTGTTCCAGAACACGTGGTCCCTCTCCTTTGGTCTTTGCCGTACTGCTCGGCCCCTGGAGTTTATTAAAGTCTCTGAGCTAGACAGAGTGAAGAAAACTTCACCCAACTCCGAATTCTCTTGCCTGTGCTGCTGTCCGGCTGTGCTGGGAAGAGCAGAGAGTTGGAATTACCTGTTAGACGGTGGAACTGGAAGTCCCTGGAGCAGAGCAGGTCTCGGGGCCAGCACTAGGGTGAGGCGGGTGAGTGAGACTTCTAGGGAGTCTCCATGAACTGCACTGGTCGGAGCACCTCCTTCCTTTGTGTCCTACGTGCCGGTCTTTAGCCCCAGCCCAGAGTGGTGTCTTCCTGTGGGGTGGCGTCTGCCTCTGTTCCCCAGAGTTGGCCCTTCACTGGCCCTAGAGTCTGTTTAAGGACCCAGAGCCACATGTATCTATGTGATTTCCTGGGCCACCAACGTCCAGCTGCATATGGCAAGGTAAGGTGCGATCGACAAAAACATCATGAAATGCTGACCCTCTAACGATCCATGGGGGCTTACTTCCAGAGCCTCCCTCCTTCAGGGTAGTGGTCTCCTCCGAGACTCGCCCAGGAAGTAGTCACTGAGTGTCTCCAAGATGCTCAGGACACAGCAGTGGACTGTTAGTTGGCGTGTGGGGCGCAGCAGAGAAGCACATCACCAGCCTTCCAGTTCTCCCTTCCCTCCTTCCAGGCACTTGATAGGTTTGTCCTTCTCTGGTCACATAGAGTAGGCGTGGCTGCGTCAGTGGAATATGAGCAGGGCGGGGCGTGTCACTTCTCAGCAGAGCCTTGATGGCCCTCTTCCCTTGTCATGGCAATCAGCAAAGCTGCAGGTGGTGGAAGGGCCACCACCTGGGCCCACAGTGAGGCGTGTGCACAGATGGCCCATGATGGACACGGAGAATGCGTGCAGGGTAACCCCAGTGGAGATCTCTGGTGAATGCTTAATAACCGGCCCTCCAAGGGAGGAAGACGAGGGGATGCACATATGTACGGTGTGTGTGTTTACTGTAAGCTGCACCGGGACAAGGAACGCAGTTTACAAATGATATACCATACTCTGTGTTGAAATTCCATGTATCTGTACGCTACAGAACGCTTTGGGACATTTTTGCTGCACTCTTGTCTAGAATCACCCTGCGGTTACAATTAGTGAGTGAGTGGAGTTCCGAGAACATCGGATGATAACATTCGTGGGTCCGATGGAAGTGGAGCACCGGGAGAGCCGTGTGTTGGACCTTTACTCGCTCATCGGGGGGGCGTGAGTGACCTCCACTGAATTGGGCATGAGTTTTGAATACTAGAATAAGGCCTCAATGTTTTGTGCTAGCCACAGCAGGATGGCTATGCACAGGGCACATTCATAAGCTTAATCTACATCATAAATATTTCCCCATCACTTTCAAGTCTACACAAACACCAAAAACAAACAAACAAAAACCTATTTGTGGCACTGACTGCTCTCAGTGGTGTGTAAATATTCCCAGCATGGCTGGTTTGAGCACATCCTTGCTGACCAAGGACTCGTGGAGAGATGCACTTCATCCTATAGCCTACTCCCCCCATAAGGGAGAGACCTAAAGATCTTCAAGCTCAGAGAAAATAGCAATATCGAGCAATAATAACAATAACCTATCGATATACATTCGTAACAGTAAAATGTAGTAAAGTAATTGAGAAATGACACATTTTGGGTACTTATTGCCTTCACTTAAAACACAATTTTGTTGATTGTAGGTTTATGAAATTAAACTTTTAATAACAACTGGCTCATATTTATGAAAACATAACGATTCTCTCAAGCCAGTAAAGGCTGGCTCCCGCAGACGCCTGGATAGCCCTTATGTTATAAGCCACTTAGCCTTAGTTACGATCTGTTACCACAGCATGACTTAGTCTGTCATGGGTAAACGGGGAGTGGTAAGTGCCACAGATAGCAAATCAAGGTCAGCAGGTGGTCAGGGTACTCCTCTCTGAAAAGCGGATATTTGAGCAGTGACCTGAAAAAAGGGACTGAAACACGGGACTATGAGAACAAAGATATCTCAGGTAGAGGAAACAGCTAGTGCAAAGGTCCTGAGGTGGAGACTGCTCGGTGTGTTTGAGGAACAGTAAGAAGGCCAGTGTGGCTGGAGCAGAGAACAGTGGAGGGGATGGGGCACAAGTACCCATGAGCTAGATCAATGAGGTCTGCAGACAACTACAAGAATTTTGGCTTTTTCCTTCAAGTGAGATGGAAAGCCAGGAGGAAATTTGGAGCAGAAGCCTGACATGACTTGATTTTTGAAATGATCGTTTTGGCTGCTGGATGGAGAACAGACTGCAGGAGGGCAAGAGAGGAAGTGAGGATACCAATTAGGAATCAAAAATCTAGATGGGGCAAGATGATGTGCTTGGAGCAAGTTGGTTCCAGCCGAGTGTGGGCAATGGCCAGCTTCTGGCAAGGTCCCGAAGGGGAAGCCAGCAAGACTGGATAATGGACTGGATGTTGGGGTTTGAGGAAGGCATCAAGGGTGACTTCCAGATTTGGGGCCTAAACGATTAAAAGGATGGAGAAGCCATTTACTTTCTAAAAAGAGTGAAGGAGAAGCAGATGCGTGGGGGGCATGCAGAGTTTCGTTCTGGACACTTTAAGCCTGAGATGCCTGTGAACAGTGGAGTGGAGATCTGGAACAGGCCAAGGTCCAAGAGGTCCAGTCTGCAGACACCCAGAGGAGCTGTCGGCATGGAGCTCGTATCTCAAATTCTGGCACTTGGTGAGATGACCAAGGAAAGGAAGACGGATTAAGAGGAGAGGACCCAGCAAGGAACCCAGAAAAGACATCTGCAGGCTCTGCCAAGGAGAATCATGGGAAAATCCCGCTATGCCATTTGTACCCTCACCTCTGGGGATCAGGGTGGGAGAGGCAGGGACACCCTAGCAGAATTCACCTCCACGCCTCCCGCTGCCTGGCACACAGGGTTACCGCTCAAGAGTCTAGAGAACAGATTCTGACTCGTAGCTACAAAAAGACGAGCTAGGACGGCTGCCAGCCTGGTCTTCGCCTGCTCGCCGCCACCCCAGTGAGTGCCCACCATCGCCAGACAGACTCTCCACCCCCGCTTCCGCCCACGGGGTATTCAGAAACACTCCAGTGAGGTTGCCCGTGAGGACGCCTCATGTGACCGGAGCCCCAGCCTCACCCCTAGGGCTAGGCGCGGGCAGGGTAGGATGCCTCTGGGTGAAGAGAGCTGCTCCCAACATGGTCATATGAGTCTCACACATAAATCTCTACCCCGACAGCTCTGGTCTCACGGAGGCCGAGCTCGGGCGGCCACAGCCGGGTTATGCAGGGGGTCTCACTGGCTTTTATCCGGTGCTCTGGTGGCCGCCAATCCACTGGCCCTACTCTGCACAGAATGAGTGGGATAGAAGGTGAATTGCATCATGCCAACCCCCTCTTTCCCCTCATCTTCCCAAGAAGATCTTCAGGAACTCCCAACTACACTCAGGATCAAATGTAGAGTCCTGAACGAGGCTCACCAAAGCCATCTTGGCCACTGTCCCGCTCCTTGCTTACTGTTCTGGCTCATTCTTGGCACTCCCCCAAATCATCCTCTGCTCCAGCCCCTGCTGCTCTACCACCTGAAGTCATCTGCCTTCCCTCCTACGTCCCAGAACTCACGCAGACCCTAGTTCCTTTCCCGGCAGTGCCTGGGATTGTGAAACCCTTTTTACCTATTTTATGAAAGTGAACACACAGCTTCTGGTGGCTTTAACAGAGTTTCATATGAGTAGCTCAGTGGCAGGGTTTACATGTGGCAGGAGAGGGTCTCCCTGCTGGGGACCTGCAGCTGCTGCCTGCCCGAGCCCCTGATCATGGGCCACTGCACCCTTCTCCCTCCTCTCGGCTGGGATGGTGTCCGGCCAGTGAGTAGCAGCTCTGTGATGGAGGCAGGCTGGGACCACTCAGATTAGGAGACCCTGAAAGGCAGAAAGAGGATGCCCCGTGCCTGCTACTCAAAACCCCAGTTATCTGGTGGACAAAGCTGACCCAGCAAAACCAGGGACACTCCTTCCTTGGCATTTTCGCTAAGGGGGCAAATCTATGGGTTGGGAGGCTGGGAAGAGCAGACAAGAGGCAGGAGAACAGGGCGGTGTGATTGGCGAAGGGTCTGCTGGTCCCCAGGTCTAGGTGTCAGGGGACAGTGCTGTGCTGTGTCCTCTTCCTGAGCAGGTGAGCCCAGGGCTGACTATGAACTCCAGGTCAAAACACGATGACCCACAAGGGACTGTGTGTTTAGAGCGGCTCCCACCACGATGGCTGTCAACAGCCTGTTGGAAAAACGATGGCGAGCATGAAGAACAAAACTGTAAAGACCTCTCGGGCTGATGGGATGAAACTTCCCCAGGGAGCCACGATCTGGAGCCCAGGACCCCACCTGCAAGTCCTGTCACGCTTCTGCTGAGGGAGGAAAGAGAGCAGGTCTGTAGCCGAGGAGGAGAAGGTCACTCTGGGCAGCCACCAGCCCACCCTGCGGCCTAGGCTGGGGAGTCAGCCGTAGCCCTGCGCCTCAGCCCTGCTAGGCCAAGCGCCTCCATCAATCCCTTCCACAGGCCTCTGTGTCTCCCAGGGACACAGTAGGGACTGCACGTTCTGGATTGCAGCGTGTGGACCCCCAGGCTGCAGGTCTGGGGCAAGGGGTTCCACCGTAGGTGGTCCTCAGCCAGCACCTCGAGACGCACAGGCAGGCGGGCTCAGCTAAGGGCTGCGGCAGCGCTCCTTCCCCTCCGGGAGGCTGTGCGGGCCCACACAGACAGGCAGGAAGTGCTGTAGATGCAGCGGAGGGTCGGCATGTCAGCAAGACACTTCCCAAGGCTCAGCACACCTCACCACACACACCAAAGGCAGACAAACATCCCAAATCAGCCCAGCCGGCCGAGGAGATGAGCAGCCCAGAGGAGGTCCCGCCAGAGGGACCGATGTAAACTGTGCTCTCTGCAAATCCCAATGCTGAAGTAGATGCTGACAGGGGTGGGCTCAGAGGAGAGCCTTTGAGAGAGAGAGAAGAGAAGAAAGAAAGAAAAGAAACAGAAAGAAAGAAAGACAAAAGGAAGGAAGGAGAGAAGAGGGAGGGAGGAAGGAAGAAAGAAAGAGAGAGAGAGAGAAAGAAAGAGAGGAGAGGAGCAAGATGGCGGGGGAGTAGGAGACCTAAATATCATCCGGTCCCAGGAGTTCAGCTAGATAGTTATCAAACCATTCTGAACAGCTACAAACTCAATAGGAGATCAAAGAGAAGAGCAGCAATTCTAGGAACAGAAAATCGACCACTTTCTGGAAGGTAGGACGGGCGGAAAAGTGAATCCGAGGCAACATACAGGAAGATAGACCGTGGGGGGAGGGACCAGCTCAGCAAGCGGTAGAGCAGCGGGGCACAAAATCGGGACTTTTAGAGTCTGCTCCACTGGGGGACGTCGCTCCAGAGGCGAAGCGGGGGGTTCGAACCCTCACTGGGACAGTGTGGTCTCAGGACCCGCGGGGTCACAGAAAGACCAGGGGTGTCTGAGTCCGGCAGAGCTCCCAGGTATCAGAGCAGGGAAGCCAGCTGCAGAGACGGAGCCGAGGAGGGAGGAATCTCAGCTCGGGTTACATTAAACTGTGATCTGAGGCACAGTCAGGCCACTGCTCTTTGAGCAAGGACCCCAAAAGCAGCAGATCCGGGGAGACCCCCTCCTTCCTCCTCCGGGAGGAGCGGCGCAGGACCACGCTGCAGCAATCTGCTGGGTTTGGAGACTCCAAACGGGGCTGCGCGCCAGAGACAGAAACGCTCCGTCACAGGCCGGGAGAGCTCGGAGCGCGGCGGGAGACCAGGGAGACGGGAGGGACTGACGGCTTTTCTCTGGTGGTGCACTGAGGAGCAGGGCCCTGAGCTCTCGGCTCCTATGGGGCCAGAGATGAGGAGGCCACCATCTTCATTCCCGTCCTCCAAAGCCGTACGGAAAGCGTTCAGGCAACAAAAGCCCCTGAGAATGCACCCGAGCAGATTACTGAGCCCGGCCCCTGGCAAGGGCGGTGCAATTCCGCCTCGGGCAAAGACTTTTGAGAATCACAGCAACAGGCCCCTCCCCCAGAAGATCAGCAAGAACATCCAGCCAAGACCAAGTTCACTGATCAATGAAAACAGCAGAACTGCAGCGCCAGGGGAAGGCAACACATAGAATTCATGGCTTTTCCCCCATGATTCTTTAGTCTTTCAAAGTTAAATTTTTAAAATTTTTTCTTATTCTATTTTTAAAATTTTTCCTCTTTCCTATTTTAACCTTTTTTAATTATTTTACTTTATCAATACCTTTTTAAAAATCTTTTTTAATTTTCATTGTTATATTCTATAGCTTCATTGTATTTAACCTTATTTTTTGTATACATATAGAAGTTTTTCTTTCTTTAAAACTTGGGATACACTTTCTTCTATTAGATCAAAATATACCCTAAATCTACCACATGGCTTTGTTCTAGTCTCAACCCTGATCACATTCTTTCCTCTTTTTTTTTTCTTTTTTCAAAAAACTTCTTATCAATTCCTTTACCATCTTTTTAAATTTTCATCTTTACAGTCATATTCTATCTCTTCATTGTGTTTACCCTTATTTTGTATATATATAAATTTTTCTTTCTTTAAAACTTTGGGAGGCACTTTCTTCTAACAGACCAAAATACACCCAAAATCAAGTGTGTGGCTCTGTTCTATTCACCACTCTAATATATATTTGTTTAACATATCTATCTATCTAGATATATATAGATATATATATGCCTATATATATATCTATCTACATATCTAATATACATAGAAACCTGAAATATACAGACACCAATATACAGAAGAGTCCAGAAACTGGGGGGAGAAGAAAGGAGGAAAAAATATATATACACACACATGCACACACATATGTACACATATATTAGATATACAGACGTATCTATATATACACATATATTAGATATGTAGATATATCTAATATATGTGTGTGTATGTGTATATATACATTTTTTTCCTCCTTTCTTCTCTCCCTGGTTTTGGGTCTCTTTTGATGTGGTTAGTGTATATGTTTCTGGGGTCATTGCTCCCCTTTTAGTATTTTGTTCTCTCATTCATCTGTTCTTAGCTGGATAAAATGACAAGGGGGAAAACTCACCACAAAAAAAAGAACAAGAGGCAGTACCGACAGCTAGGGACCTAATCAATACAGACATTAGTAAGATGCCAGAACTGGAGTTCAGAATGATGATTATCAAGGTGCTAGCTGGGCTCGAAAAAAGCATGGAAGGTAGTAGAAATCCCTTTCTGGAGAAATAAAATCCCTTTCTGGAGAAATAAAAGAACCAAAAGCTAACCAAGTTGAAATCAAAAAAGCTATTAATGAGGTGCAATAAAAAATGGAGGCTCTTAAGCACAGGGAGAGGGGCAAGATGGCAGAGAAGTAGGAGACCGTTTCAACCGGTCCCCTAAAGTGAGCTAAATATCTACCAGAACACTCTGAACACCCATGAAATCAGCCTGAGATGTAAGATTATACACTTCTGGATCTCTACAGGGACAGAAGACAGCAGTGGAGAGGTAAAGCAGTGTGGGAACGCGCGGACTGATATCGGAGGATAAACAGAAGGGGGAGGGAGCCACCAGAAGCGACCCAAGAAAAGTAATACCCCAATGTGAAAGTGCCCTGTGATTGGGGACGAGCATTAACTTGGGAGTCTGGTTAAAAACACTCAAAAAGAGCAAAAGATCTTAAGGGGCAACTGGTGGAATCGAGTGGGCACGGGCCTAAGCCCTCATTCCCAGGACGGTCACCATGGGTGACCACCCACATCAGAGAGAGACCGGTGAGGTCCAGTCCGTGGTCCATGAGCTTGCAGCTTTCCGCTGCTTGCACCACCACTCAGGCTGGGCACACTCCCACAAGTGCCTAAGAGAGCATGGTATGGGTGCCAGCCAGTGGTCTCTAGGACCTCGGCCCCTCGTGTCCCACCGCAGGGTCTGAGCACTCCCAGCCCGCGCCTGAAAGAACACAGAGCGATCTGAGGACGGGATCCCTCCATGGCCTGTGCAACCCGTGGGGTCTGAGCACCCTGGGCGTGGGCCTGAACCCCAGAGAGCAGTCCGCAACGGCAATGCCCACAGTTTTAGTGGCACGGGGTTGCGGAGATGAGCGGGGGCCTCAGGTGACCACTGGGACAGTGGCTGGGGGTGAGCAATGCCTGTGGCAGACTGCGGTGTGCAGCGGAGTTTGCAGAGGGGGAGTCTGTGTGTTCTGGACCACCCAGAGGGGAGCAGACTGAGGTTTCTCTCTGAGGCAGAGGTCTGGGTAAAGGCAGATTCTTCGCTCTGACCCTCCCAAAAGCCGCAAAAAGCCGGGAAAGAACAAACACCTCCAGAGGGCAAAAGCCTGAAAAACCGGTTTCCACAGAGCCCAGCCCCTTGATAGCCGGCAGGGAGACTGAACCCAAGCAAGATTGACTGGAAAACAACACGGCAGGCCCCTCCCCCAGAAGACAAGCCAAAAGCAAGAGGGCAATAACCACAAGGTCCCCATAAAACTATAAAACCCCAACATCAGGGGAAAACAATATATTAAGCTCCCAGTATTGCCCTAAAACCTGCATATTTCACAGGTACAAGTTTTTTTTAATTCTTTCTCCTGATTCTTGTTCTTTCAATTTTTTTAAACTACTTAACATTACAACTAGAGGTTAATATAACATATCCCATAACTTTTCAACTTGAACTTTTTTGATACATATACCTGTCTCTTTTTTTTTTTTTTTAAACATACATATAGATATAAGCTTCAAGGTAATCCTTTTTCCCTACTCAATACTACCCCTATATATAAACCAGTTTTAATTTCCCTGTATCTCTGGAAAGTTGAGTCCTTTAACAAAGATAACAAGATACACCCAGTAAGATCTGAAATAACCTTCCTTGCCCACATCGAGGATTTATAACCACCCTCCCATATTATTCTTCTGTCAGTGTTTCTGTGATTTTGTTTTTGTTGTTGTATTATATAAACCTTATTCTTGGGGCTCATTTTGGCTGCGTTCTTTTTTTTCTTGTTATTTACTTTTGTTGGTCTGTTTGTTCGTGTTTGTTTATATACCTTATAAATCTTACTTTTGGGGCTCATTTTGGCTGGGATTTCTCTTTTGTTTTCCTTTCTCTCTCTCTCTTTTCTTTTTTCTTTCTTTTTGGTAGTGAATTCCAATTGCTCCAAAACTTTCCAGGGTGCACCCTGCCTGGATCGTGGGTGATATATTCAGCTATACATCCCCTCAACCACCTCTCATCAGAATGACTAGGAGGAGGAACAAGCAACAGAGGAAAATCCCAGAGACTGCACCCTCTCCCTCAGAACTCTTGGATATGGACATAAACAGTATGTCGGAAAGGGAATTCAGGGTAACAATTATCCAGGCAATGGCTAGGTTGGAGAAAAACATTAGTGATAACATAGACTCTCTATGGGTGAAAGTGAGAGCCGATATGGCAGAGGTTAAAAATGCTATCAACAAGATCCAAGCTAATCTAAATACTCTAACGGCTAGGGTAACCGAGGCAGAAGACAGAATTAGTAATCTAGAGGATAAGCTGATAGAGAAGAAAGATCAGGAGGAGGGCTGGAACAAATAGCTTAGAAGCCATGAAAGCAGAATTAGGGAAATAAATGATGCCATGAAATGTTCCAACATCAGAATTATTGGAATTCCTGTGGGGGTGGAGAAAAACAGAAGACTAGAAGATATAGCTGAACAAATTCTGGATGAAAATTTCCCCAATCTGGGGAATGGAACAAGTGTTCGTGTCCTAGAGGCAGAAAGGACACCCCCCAAGATCAACGAGTCTAGAAAGACATCCAGACACTTGATTGTGAGATTCACGAATTAGAATTTTAGACAAGAGGTCCCGAGGGCAACTAGGGGGAAGAGACTGCTTACGTACAGAGGAATGTCCATCAGAATGACATCAGACCTGTCCACAGAAACCTGGCAAGCCAGAAAGGGCTAAATGAGAAGAATATGCAGCCAAGAATACCTTATCCAGCAAGGCTGACATTCAAAATGGATGGAGAGAGAAAGAGCTTCCAAGACTGGCAAGGTTTAAGAGTATGTGACCACCAAGCCGGCACTACAAGAAATATTAACAGGGGTTCTATAAAAGAAGAAAAAACCCAAGAGTTACGTAGAACAGAAACTTACAGAGACAATCTATAGAAACACGGACTTCTCAGGCAAAATGATGTCAATAAAAACTTATCTTTCAATTATCACTCTCAACGTGAATGGCCTAAATGCTCCCATAAAATGGCACAGGGTTGCAGACTGGATAAACGACAGGACCCATCCATATGCTGTCTACTAGAGACACATTTGGAACCTAAAGATACACCCAGACTGAAAGTGAAGGGACGGAGAAACACCTTTCATGGCAACAGGCCCCAAAAGAAAGCTGGGGTAGCGACTCTCATATCAGATAAATTAGATTTTAAGCTTAACATGGTAGTCAGAGATACAGAAGGACACCACATCATTCTTAAAGGGTCTATCCACCAAGAAGATCCAACAATCGTAAATATTTATGCCCCCAATATAGGAGCAGCCAACTACATAAGCCAACTGTTAATCAAAATAAAGAGTCATATTGATATGAATACATTAGTTGTAGGGGATCTTAACACGCCACTCTCAGTAATAGACAGATCATCCAAGCAGAAAATCAATAAAGAAACAAGAGCTTTGAATCACACATTGGACCAGATGGACCTAATAGATATATACGGAACATTCCACGCTAAAACAACAGAACATTCATTCTTCTCAAGCACACATGGAACTTTATCCAGAATAGACCACATACTGGGTCACAAATGAGGACTCAACAGATACCAAAAGACTGAGATGATTCCCTGCATATTCTCAGACTACAATACTTTGAAACTGGAACTCAACCACAAGTTGGAAGGAATTCAAACACTTGAAGGCTCAAGACCAACCTGCTCAAGAATGTTTGTATCAACCAGGAAATCAAAGAAGAACTTAAATAATTCATAGAAACCAATGAGAATGAAGACACATTGGTCCAAAACCTATGGGATACGGCAAAGGCAGTCCTAAGGGGAAAATAAATAGCCATCCAAGCCTCACTTAAAAAAAATTGAAAAATCCCGAACACACCAGCTCTCTTTACACGTTAAAGAACTGGAAAATTAACAACAAATTAAGCCAACCCCACGTACAAGAAGAGAAATAATCAAGATTAGAGCAGAGATCAGTGAGTTAGAAACTAGAGATAGAGTAGAACGCATCAACAAAACTAGAAGTTGGTTTTTTGAAAGAATCAATAAGATCGATAAACCACTGGCCAAACTAATCCAAAAGAAAAGAGAGGACCCAAATTAATAAAATTATGAATGAAAGGGGAGAGATCACAACTAACACCAAGGAAACAGAAACAATCATCAGATATTATTATTAACAGCTATATGCCAATAAGTTAAGCAACCTAGAAGAAATGGATGCATTCCTGGAAACCTATAAACTTCCAAGACTGAAACAGGAAGAAATTGACAACCTGAAGACCAATATTTAGTAATGAGATTGAAGCAGTGATCAAAAACCTCCCAAAAAACAAGAGCCCATGACCTGACAGATTCCCGGGGGAATTCTACCAAACATTCAAAGAAGAAATAATACCTATTCTCCTGAAGCTGTTTCAAAAAATAGAAACAGAAGGAAAACTTCCGCACTCTTTCTATGAAGTCAGCATTACCCTGATCCCCAAACTAGGCAAAGACCCCATCAAAAAGGAGAGTTTCAGACCAATATCCCTGATGAATATGGATGCCAAGATTCTCAACAAGATCCTAGCTAATAGAATCCAACAGCACATTAAAAAGATTATTCACCATGACCAGGTGGGATTTATCCCTGGGATGCAAGGGTGGTTCAACATTCACAAATCAATCAATGTGATAGAACAAAGCAACAAAAGAAGAGAGAAGAATCACATGGTCCTCTCAGTTGATGTGGAAAAAGTATTTGACAAAATACGGCATCCATTCCTGAATAAAACTCTTCAAAGTATAGGGATAGAGGGAATCATTCCTCAACTTCCTAAAATCTATCTATAAAAAGCCTGCAACGAATATCATTCTCAATGGGGAAAAGCTGACAGCCTTCCCTTGAGTTCAGGAACACGACAAGGATGCCCACTCTTGCCACTGTTGTTCAACATAGTACTAGACATCCTAGCAACAGCAATCAGACAACGAAAAGAAATAAAAGGTATTCAAATTGTCAACGAAGAAGTCAAACTCTCTCTCTTCACAGATGACAGAATACTTTATATGGAAAACCCAAAACACTCCACCCCCAAACTACTAGAACTCATACAGCAATTCAGTAATGTGGCAGGATACAAAATCAATGCACAGAAATCAGTTGCTTTCTCATACGCTAACAATGAAAATATGGAAACGGAAATTAGAGAATCAATTCCATTTACTATAGCACAAATAACCATAAGATACCTGGGAATAAACCTAACCAAATAAGTAAAGGATCTGGACTCGAAGAACTACAGAACACTCACGAAAGAAATTGAAGACACAAAAAGGTGGAAAAGCATTCCATGCTCATGGATCGGAAGAATAAACATTGTCAAAATGTCTATACTGCCCAGAGCAATCTATACGTTCAATGCCATCCTGATCAAAATTCCACTGGCATTTTTCAAAGAGCCGGAACAAACAATCCTAAAATTTGTATGGAACCAGAAAGACCCCGAATTGCTAAGGAAATGTTAAAAAAGAAAAACAAAGCTGGGGGCATCACATTGCCTGATTTCAAGCTTTACTACAAAGCTGTGATCACCAAGACAGCATGGTACTGGCACAAAAACAGACACATAGACCAGTGGAACAGATTAGAGAGCCCAGATATGGACCTGCAGCACTATAGTCAAATAATCTTCGACAAAGCAAGAAAAAAATATCCAGTGGAAAAAAGTCTCTTCAATAAATTGTGCTGGGAAAATTGGACAGCTATATATAGAAGAATGAAACTTGACCATTCTCTTACACCATACACAAAGATAAACTCAAAATGGATAAAAGACCTCAATGTGAGGCAGAAATCTAAATGCTAGAGGAGAACAGAGGCAGTAACCTCTTCGACATCGGCCACAGTAACTTCTTTCAAGACATGTCTCAAAGGCAAAGGAAACAAAAGTGAAAATGAACTTTTGGGACTTCATCAAGATAAAAAGCTTCTGCACAGCAAAGGAAACAGTCAACAATACAAACAGGCAACCCACAGAATGGAAGAAGATATTCACAAATGACACTACAGACAAAGGTCTGATATCTAAGATCTATAAAGAACTCCTCAAACTCAACACTCAAAAAACAGATAATCACGTCAAAAAATGGGCTGAAGACATGAACAGACACTTCTCCAAGACATACAAATGGCTAACAGACACATGAGAAAATGTTCATCATCATTAGCCATCAGGGAAATTCAAATAAAAACCACACTGAGATACCACCTTACACCAGTTAGAATGGCCAAAATCAACAAGACAGTAAACAACAAGTGTTGGAGAGGATGTGGAGAAAGGGGAACCCTCTTCCACTGTTGGTGGGAATGCAAGTTGGTGCAGCCACTTTGGAAAACAGTGTGGAGATTGCTGAAGAAATTAAAAATAGAGCTACCCTATGACCCTACAATTGCACCACTGGGTATTTACTCCAAAGATACAGATGTAGTGAAAAGAAGGGCCCCAATGTTCATAGCAGCAATGGCCACAATCACCAAACTGTGGAAAGAGCCAAGATGCCCTTCAACAGAGGAATGGATAAAGAAGATATGGCCCATATATACAAATGGAATATTATGCCTCCATCAGAAAGGATGAATACCCGTTTGTATCAACATGGACTGGACTGGAAGAGATTATGCTGAGTGAAATAAGTCAAGCAGAGACAGTCAATGATCATATGGTTTCACTTATGTGTGGAGCATAGGGAAAAACATGGAGGACATTGGGAGAAGGAAAGGGAGGGTGAATTGGGGGAAATTGGAGAGGGAGACAAAGCATGAGAGACTGCAGATTCTGAGAAACAAACTGAAGATTTTGGAGGGGAGGGGGGTGGGAAGTTGGGTGAGTCTGGTGGTGGGTATTGTGGACAGCACGTATTGCATGGAGCACTGGGTGTGGTGCGTAAACAATGATTCTTGAAACACTGAAAAAATAAAATTAAATTTAAAAAATACAAAAAATTCAAAGATTAGTATAATAAACGCACATGCAGACCATTTAAAAAATAATGGAGGCTCTTACTGCTACGATAAATGAGGCAGAAGAGAGAATTAGTGATAAAGAAGACCAAATGATGGAGAATAAAGAATTGATCAAAAGAGAGACAAACAACTACTGGACCATGAGGGGAGAATTCGAGACATAAGTGATACCATAATATAAAACAATATTAGAATAATTGGGATCCCAGAAGAAGGAGAGGGGCAGAAGGTATATTGGAGCAAATTATAGCAGAGAATTTCAATTATTTGGCGAAGGGAACAAGCATCAAAATCCAGGAGGCACAGAGAACACCCCCTCAAAATCAATAAAAATAGGTCCACACCCCGTTATCTAATAGTAACACTTAGAATTCTCAGCGACAAAGAGAAAATCCTGAAAGCAGCCTGGGACAAGAGGTCTGTAACATAAAACAGTAGAAATATTAGATTGGCAGCAGACCTATCCACAGAGACCTGGCAGGCCAGAAAGGACTGGCATGATATATTCAGAGCACGAAACGAGAAAAGTATGCAGCCAAGAATACTATATCCAGCTAGGCTGTTATTGAAAATAGAAGGAGAGATAAAGAGCTTCCAGGAAAAACAAAACTGAAAAGAATTTGCAAGCACCAAACCAGCCCTACAGGAAATATTGAAAGGGGTCCTCTAAGAGTAACAGACCAGAAAGGAACAGAGACAATATACAGTAGTGGTGACCTTACAGGCAATACAATGGCACTAAATTCATATCTATCAATAGTTACTCTGAACGTAAATGGGCTAAATGCCCCAATCAAAAGACACAGGGTATCAGAATGGATAAAAAAACAAGACCCATCAATATGCTGTCTGCAAGAAACTCATTTTAGACCCAAACACACCTCCAGATTAAAATGAGGGGGTGGAAAACAATTTACCATGCTAATGGACATCAAAAGAAAGCTGGGGTGGCAAGCCTTATATCAGATAAATTAGATTTTAAGCCAAAGACTATAATAAGAGATGAGGAAGGACACTATACCATACTTAAAGGGTCTGTCCAACAGGAAGATCTAACAATTTTAAATATCTATGCCCCTAACATGGAAGCAGCCACTTGTATAAAACATTTAATAACAAAATCAAAGAAACACATCCACAATGATACAACAATAGTAGGGGACTTTAACTCCCCTCTCACTGAAACGGACAGATCATCTCAGCAAAAGATCAACAAGGAAATAAAGTCTTTAAGTGACACACCGGATCAGATGGACATCACAGATATATTCAGAACATTCCATCCCAAAGCAACAGAATACACATTCACCTCTAGTGCACATGGAACATTCTCCAGAAGAGATCACATCCTGGGGCACAAATCAGGTCTCAACCGGTACCAAAAGACTGGGATCATTCCCTGCATATTTTCAGACCACAATGCTTTCAAACTAGAACTCAACCACAAGAGGAAAGTTGGAAAGAACTCAAATACATGGAAGCTAAAGAGCATCCTACTAAAGAATGAATGGGTCAACCAGGAAATTAAAGAAGAATTCAAAAAATTCATGGAGACAAATGAAAATGAAAACACAACTGTTCAAAATCTTTGGGACGCAGCAAAGACGGTCCTGAGAGGAAAGCATATAGCAATACAAGCCTCTCTCAAGAAACAAGAAAGGTCTCAAGTACACAACCTCAACTACACCTAAGGAAGCTGGAGAAAGAACAGCAAAGTAAGCCTAAACCCAGCAGGAGAAGAGAAATAATAAAGATCACAGCAGAAATCAATGAAAGAGAAACCAAAAGAACAGTAGAACAAATCAACGAAACTCAGAGCTGGTTCTTTGAAAGAATTAATAAGATGGATAAACCCCTGGCCAGCCTTATCAAAAAGAAAAGAGAAAGGCCCCAAATTAATAAAATCATGAATGAAAGAGGAGCGATCACAACCAACACCAAAGAAATACAATTATAAGAACATATGATGAGCAACTATACACCAGCAAATTTGATATCCAGAAGAAATAGATGCATTCCTAGAGACATATAAACTACCAAAACTGAACCAGGAATAGAAAACCTCAACAGACCCCTAACCAGGAAGGAGATTGAAGCAGTCATCAAAAATCTCCCAACAAGCAAGAGCCCAGGGCCAGACGGCTTCCCAGGGGAATTCTACCAGGCATTTAAAGAAGAATTAATACCTATTCTCCTGAAACTGTTCCAAAAAGTAGAAATGGAAGGAAAACTTGCAAACTCACTTTATGAGTCCAACATTACCTTGATCCCAAAACCAAAGACCCCATCAAAAAGGAGAATTACAGACCAATATCCCTGATGAACACAGATGCAAAATTTCTCACCAAAATATAGACAATAGGATCCAATAATACATTAAAAGAAGTATTCACCACGACCAAGTGGGATTTATTCCTGGGCTGCAAGGTTGGTTCAACATCCACAAATCAATCAGCATGATACGATACATTAATAAAAGAAAGAACAAGAACCACATGATACTCTCAATTGATGCTGAAAAAGCAT
>CM052884.1:8249262-8298644 GCA_028534135.1 Potos flavus
TTAAAAAAAAAAAAAAAAGAACTTCTCAGACTCAACACCCAAAGAACAAATAATCCAATCAAGAAATGGGCAGAAGACATGAACAGACATTTCTGCAAAGAAGATATCCAAATGGCCAACAGACACATGAAAAAGTGCTCAACATCATTCAGCATCGGGGAAATACAAATCAAAGCCGCAGTGAGATACCACCTCATACCAGTCAGAATAGCTAAAATTAACCTGTCAGTAAATGACAGGTGTTGGCGAGGATGCAGAGAAAGGGGAACCCTCCTACACTGTTGATGGGAATGCAAGCTGGTGCAGCCACTCTGGAAAACAGTACGGAGGTTCCTCAAAAAGTTGAAAATAAAGCTACCCTATGACCCAGCAATTGCACCACTGGGTATTTACCCTAAGGATACAAATGTAGGGATCCGAAGGGGCACATGCACTCGAATGTTTATAGCAGCAATGGCCAAACTATGGAAACAGCCTAGATGTCCGTCAACAGATGAATGGATAAAGAAAATGTGGTGCGAAAAAAAAAAAAAAAAAGAAAGAAAATGTGGTGTATATATTACACACACACACACACACACACACACAGGAATACCATGCAGCCATCAAAAATGAAATCTTGCCATTTGCAACGATGTGACTGGAACTAGAGGGTATTAGGCTAATCGAAATAAGTCATTCAGAGAAATACAATTATTATATGATCTCTCTGATACGAGGAATTTGAGAGGCAGGGTGGGGGGTCATCGCGGGTAAGGAGGGTGAAAATGAGACAAGAAGTGACAGGGAGGGAGACAAACCATAAGAGACTCTTAATTTCAGGAAACAAACTGAGGGTTACTGAGGGGTGGGGGCAAGGAATAGGGTGGCTGGGTTATGGACATTGGGGAGGGTATGTGCTATGGTGAGTGCTGTGAATTGTGTAAGCCTGATGATTCACAGACCTGCACCCCTGAAGCAAATAATACGTTATCTGTTAATATAAGTAAATAAATAAATAAAGACTCTAGTAAAGAGCCTGGGACATCATGGATGCTCAGAATGGCTCACCTATTATCATTATGATGATATCGTGCTGTACAATAAAGTAAAACAAAAAATCATATATAAGCACAGTTATGTCATTGCAAAAAAAATATAGAAAAAAAGCAGAGAGGAAATACATCAAAATATTAATAGCAATAGTGTCAGGGTAAATAGGTCAGGCATAATTTTCTATTTTCTCAGTTTCTAGGATAGGCTTTTAATACACTATCTACCTGTTAATACAAAGAGAAGCAAAGGCGTGTGCTAGAAATACACATCCCCCCTCTGTCCTAACAATTGAGACAGAGCCCATATCAGGACAGTAAGTAACTCAAAGTCCTACATTTCTCTATGCACCCTCTTGTCCTCGAAAGCTTGAGGCAAAGGAAATCCCGCTGTCCAAAGCTGACGTCTCTTTATAACTTCCGAGGGGCACGAATCACTGCTAGGTAGAAGTACCCCAAATAAACGACGAATAAATGCAAACGCTCACTAGAGCCTAGACCGTTGCCATAATTTAATTCATTACCCACAGAAGGAAACTCAGCAGCAGCAGCAGCAGCATCAATAGAAGGAGCCTAGCCAAGTCCGCGACACACAGTAGGTGCTCAACAAACATTAAATGCATGAACTCTGGGTTAAGTGGTTGCCTCCGTGGCTGTCCCAGCAGAGCCAGTCTGTCCACAGGGTGGCAGTGTGGTTCCACACTAGGCGGAGTGGGTTCCACCTGGGGCTAAATGCCTGCCGTCCCTTCCCTTTCCAGGCAGAGGAGCCCGGAGACCCACAGGAAGCCTCCAAAGGAGGACATGGCTGGAGTCGCCCTGTTTTTACTGGAGTAGGCGACACAGCCCTTCAGCTGTAGGAGAGAGGCACCCCTCCCGGTCGGACGGTTGCACCAGCCTATGCAGCAGACAGAGCGCCCTGGAGGGAGGTGTGAATGTTCGAGAGGCACGGCTAGGGGCGGAGGCTCCCGAGAGGGCTGCTGACCTCAGGAGTTGGAGACAGAGCCCTCCTGGAGGGCGATACTGGGGGCAGTGTGCTGAGACCGGCAGAACGAGCTGGGGGGACACTCAGAGCTGGGGGGACACTCAGACCGGCGTTCACATCTTGGCTTCCCTTCTGGGGAGTCCCATCACCTCCCTGACTGCATTTCCTTATCTGTGAAATGGGAGTGGGACCTCGCCAGGCTGTCGAGAGACTCAAGTTCACTAACACAAGGAAAGGATGGAGCGCGACGCCTGGCACGCAGCCCCTCGGCCAGGCTGGTCACCGACACACGGTTGTTGATCATTGTTGTAACTGTGGTGTCGGTAATTACACACAGACACCCCGAGGAAGACTTACCCGCTACGGGCACACAAGACGAAAGCTGTGACTGGATCTTGAAATCATTTCTTCATCCACCATCAGGCAGGAACTGAAAGAGAAAAAAAGAAGCAAAAACATTAGCTACTCTTTTTAATGAAGGACATATGCTTGGGGGGAGCTATCAAATGTGATTTCTGAATTCCCCTCAGGGAGGGAAGGAACAGCGCTGAATTCCCTCAGCTTCCTCCCCTGCTAAATCCTGAGGCCAAAGCTACCAAAAGAACTATGGTCCCAGCATCTACATGAGGGGTTTTGTCCAACAGGACAGCTTCATGGCGCGGCTCCTGGCTCCGGGCTGACCTTGTCTGCACCCTTTACTGCCAGCAGGCAGACGCACGATCCCTTTATTCTGCATGTGGCTGTCCTCTGTCCTGGGGGGTGCGGGGAGGGGGGTTCTTATCTCTCCTAAGCTTATAAAGTATGATTGATGAGAAAAAGCAAAGAGCTAGAATCACTTCCACAAAAGGAAACCAGAGAAAAGAGACAACTTATAATAATTTCCAAGTCTCCAATATACTATACAGTGGAAAGTGCCCAAATGTTCTCCAATTTTTATGAGGACGTAAAGAAAGAGTAAAACTTGTGTACCACACAAGGGACCTAGGTTGGGTGGAAGCAGTCATTGGGAAAGTATGATTCATGAAGGTTCTCTAGGAGGAATAAACTCGAAACGCGAGGCACACACGGTTTAAATGTGTCTTTTCCTCTACATGTTTGAGCGTGTGTGAGAATGCAGACGCTGACGCTTAAAATGTAAGTCACAACGATCATAATCTATGCATGTCGGTGCACACGGTCCCTCGATTTTGTCACTGTAGCAAGTGAACTTCAAGAGTCTGAGTGCTTGTATTTGACATGAAAGGCTGTGTCATGCTGCATAACAAACAGGTCCAAAATGTTTGTGGATTAAAAAAAAAAGGTCTATTGCTCACTCATGCTATATGTCCATCGGACCTAGACATGTCCCCTCACTCAGAGACTCACACAGACACAGCCTCCACTACCTCGTTGCTGGGGCAGGGGAAGGGTTGGCTGTATACTGCGAGTCACGCATTGGCTCCTAAAGGCTTCTGCCCCTTTCACTTCTTCCCCCCCAGCACTGAACAAGGTGAATCACTTGCTCACAGGGAAGTGAGAGCCTACTGTGTGTGCCTGGGAACACTGGCATCTTTGCAGACAGCCCAGTGATTACCCAGGGCTTAACAAGACCTCTGACATTTTCATCAATCTGTCGAGTAGATTAATCCTAAAACATATTTTGTGACTGTAACAATGTTTGCCCTCCAAAATGGACCTGAGAAGGCTGATGCAGAGAAACTGTAAGCACCCTTATTCCTTCCCCTAGAAGGATCTAGAATAACTTAGACTGGAGCCTTCCTCCAATCTTCCTCCATACAGAGCAAGAAAGTAACTCCCTTATTCGGCAAATCTAAATTTAGCTCCAAATAAGTGCCAGGTGCTAAGAACACTACGGGCAAAATAAAACAAAATTCCTACTCCCAAGAGAGCCACAGTCTAGTTACCCTGCTGGACCAGGGGGCTGGGGCTTGGAGCAAGGTCTTGGCTCATGGAGATCCATGTGGGCACTCGCCCTCTCCTTGACATCCCTTCTGCCCAGGTATTTTGCCCAGCTCTTGCCTGGGCTCCTCCTTGCCTTCTGCTCTTTCTATGCTTCCCTCTTTGAGACCCTGGGCTGTACCCATTTCTCTGGCTCATCTCTCACCACTCTTGCCTTAAACTTGTCTGTTTTCTCACCCATGACACAATGCTTCCTGCCTCTAAACGTCTGCTCTGCCTAGAGCATTGCACAAAGGCTCAGCTTCCACATGAACCGTGTACATTCCTACTCCTACAGGGCTTTCATTTCCCTTTCCTCCTTCTTTCTCCCTTAAGCACTAGACCTTCACTGTGCCTATCACACTGTGCTTAATAATCTGTTTATGCATCTACCTTCCTCACTGGACATTGAATTCATTGAGGACAGGGGCTGTGTCCCCGACTTACGGTTAAAGCAAACACTCCAACAATGCTTGCTGACATTTCTGTGGCAGAGAATTAGGACGGGGGGATCAATAAAAGACATTCAACCATAAAAATATCCTGTATTAGGGTAGTATTCTGAGTATGGGGAGGAGGTGTCAAATAGAAATAGGACTTCAAGGAGAAAAAAAATAACTCCTAACTATAAAAATACTTCTAACATAAAGAAAAGATCATTCATGTGCTAATCAGTGTGTGGCCCACAGTCCACAGTGAGGCATCACTGCAGAATCTCAGGACCCAGCCCCTCTGAATCCAAATTTGCTACTTAACAAGACCCCTAGGTAATTCTTATGCACGGTCCAGGTTCTGAAGCTCTGGTCTAATGCATACTAATCATAGCGGTAGTAAAAACAGTTCATAACATTTCCTGATGCTCCATGCATTGTCTAGACACTCCTGTATTAACTCATGTGCCTCTCACAGCAGTCCTGGAAGATTGATACTACCTAGCATCCTCATTTCTGCAGGCGAGGGAACTAAGACATGGAGAGATTAAGTACCTTGACAAGGTCACACGGCTAGTAATAGAAACAGGGAAGAGAGCAAGCTCTCCAGGCACCTAGCTCAGGAAAGGTGCACGGGGGCGCTTAACGATATTTTAATAGATACTAAGAAGTGGAGAGCTGAGATTTGAAGACATGCTAACGGGTTCTAGAGCCCCTGATCATTCAGCACATGATAAATATTTGTCACTGGTCAAGTGCACCCGGGGGGCTTTCCATAGCACCTGGGCACGCTGTACCCCGCCCACAGCCGACACATGAATGTGTGAATGAATGGTGGTGGGCAGGCCCCTCTGGAGTCCAGGACAGGAGTGTGAAGAGCAGCGGAATAGGAAGTAAGTGGTTTGGAATTAAGACTGTCAGCCACAAAGTGACAAAAGGAGCCTGAGGTTGGAGACTAAGCCTGTGTGTGCTCGAGAGCTCTCAGCCCGAGGGGAAAACAGGGTGATACTAACAGCGGTAACCTGTCACTGGTTCTTGTCTCCATCAGTCCCCACAGGCTCCACGGTCCCTGTAAAGTAACCCGTGTCTTTCTGAGAATTTCCAGGCTGTGGCCGGCACAAGCAAACCTCCTCTGCCAGACGCCTCCACTCTGCTACTTCTCAGGAGCGATCTCAGTCCCCGGGGACAGCTGCTGTGCCTCTCCTGCTGGGTGCCCCAGGTCCCACTGCCTCCTGCTGCAGCTGACGGATATGCTGAAAGACTCGACCGCAGCTGCACCCACTCTGAGGCCAAGAGAACGCCCGGCCCCTTTGTGCGCCACTCCACTCCAGGTGTTTCCAAGCCAGAGTGGTGCATACCAACGCCTTCTGGAGATTTCGGTCAAGCAGCCCCCTGTTCTCCAGCTCTAGCCCACAGGACAGAGTCCACAGACTGTACTCAACCAATGTTGGATCTAGTTGGCCATGCCTGAATTCCTCTCCCTTCCTGGTAACTTTTAACCCCAGGGGCTCCTCAGCCCCAACCAAACAGGTTTCTGAAATAACAGTAAATTTGCCAATTAGTCCCAGGTGTTTATGAACATCGGACATCGGCGTAAGCTCAAGATGGAGCTTCCCCCCAAAACTGCTTTTCTCCCCCTTTTAACCCAACACATAACACTTAACTTCTGTTTTAAAAAAAAACAGACCAGAATCTCTTTAAAACTGTGTGCATATATTCAAAATGTGCACGTGTCCACCGTCTCATTCTGCTCCAAATCCTATGAATTCCTGGGTAATAACTACCACATATTCCTACTGACTAGACGCCTGGCACTTTAACCATAAAACTCAGGGGCCATTTCTCCAGTTTATAAACGAGGAAACTTCAGGAAACGAGGAAACCCTCAGAAGTTCAGAGGGTTACGTAACTCTCTGAAGTTTCTCACATTTACCAGTAAGCAAAACCGGATTCACACCCAAGCGTGTTTCTCCCAAGTACACTGAAGGTTGTCCCCTTTTTGGGCCAGGGATAGTAAGCTAATGGGAGTAATACCCCGTCCTTAGAACAAAGAAAGGCGAAGACCTGTTTTTGACTCAGAGACCAGCGCGCTCACCCCGAGCTTCTGCTTCCTGCCGGCGGCCACCATCCCAACTCAGCCCAGACGCGGCTTCGCAGAACGTGAGCGCCGGGGCCCCGCCCACTCTCGGCCCTAGCCCCGCCCCGGGCTTTGACCACGCCCCCGGTCAGTCGCCGCCCGCCCACAGCCGTCATTTCCTGTCCGGCTCTGGGCGTGTCAGGTCAGTGCGGCGGGGTGGCCCGGGATCTACTCTGGGATGTGGTCCTGATCTGGCCGTCGGCCTCTGATCTGGCCGACCAGAGGACGCTGGTGTGGGCCCCAGCAGATGGGACGGTATCAGCGGCGGGCTGGGTCCTCCGCTTTGGGCAAAGGAGCCGGTAGACGCTGCGGAGTGGTTGCCGGGCAACGGTGCCGTCGGCCCCGCCTTTCTGCGCCGGGCGGGGCGGGGCGTCCAGGCGAGCAGGTCGCCGGGCTCCCGCATGCGCACCGCGGGTCCCGTGCTCTCTTGAGTGCGTCTGCTGGCCCACGGTGGGTCGGTGCGGGTCGCGCATCTTTACACCCCGGCGCCTGCTGGGCAAGTGCTGAGCCATCCTTCTGCCCCGGCAACCTTGGGCAAGTCAACTCGCTTCACTAGGCCTTAGTTCTGTGGGAGCCCTAATATGTTAGAGCTGGAAAGAGCCCTATTGCTCATTTAGTTAAGCCACACGTCCCCACTCCCGTTTTGTAGATACGAGGGGGCCTCGCATTTACCACTCATTGCGTGCCTGGTGCTTCAATTAACCCCTAGGGCAGTCCTCTCGGATCGTATTACCGTTTCCATAGAATGAGTTAGGCTCAGAGAGGTTGGCGACTTTAGCCGAGGTCACACAGCTTGTAACTGGTGGAGTCTCAGAGTCAAGTAACTCCCACCTTGTTCGTGGCAGAGTTCAAATTTCCAGTTAGAGGTGCTTAAACAACCGCACCACTACTAAACCTAGCTGTAAATCAGAATCACCCCCGAGAGAGTCTTAAAACTATCCATTCCCAGGTTCCCTGGCAGGTTGACTGAGAAGCTTTGGTGCTAAAGCTGAGGAGTCTGTATATTTAACAAGTTTGGAGATGGTTTTTATGGTCTGTGGGTGAACTTTGGGAACCCCTGCGTATACCATGAGGCCGGTCTACTCACAAACCACTGAGAAGTAATAAACCTGAAGAACCTGGAGAGGAGAAGAGACATTGGTGCACAGTGCCATCAAGGTCTGATCCCCTCAGCCCATTTTTAGGTTCTCTTCACTCCTCAGAAACAAGCCAGAGGCTTATAGTTTAAACGAGTTTGGACGGTTACCTGCAAATTCTCTGGCTCCTGTCCACCAGTAATACAGCCAGGTCCAGGCTTCTGGCTGGGCAGGCGTCATGATCAAAGTCAAGCGTTCATGTCCTCTCCATTCCTGCCAGCCTGTCAGCCTCTGTCCCCCTGGCCTCCTTCACGCCGCGTCCCTGAATCACAGCGGTGGATGTTGGCTTTGAAGGAACATTTTGCAGAGCAGTTCTCCAGTGGAGGGAGGGCTGACAGCTTTCCAGAAGTATCATCACAAATAATGAGTATCCCTTGCCCTTAATAGCGGTCGGAGTGAAATAGATCACCCTGCTGTTACTCGTGACATTTATGAACACAAGTCCATCTTAAAAATAATCACTTGGCTCTTAGTTTTATAAGGCTAATGAGCTTGACAAATTCCGCTTAGTGTTTTATTATTAATTTTCATCACTTATGCTGCCTCCCCCAGGTACTCTGGTTGACAATGGCTGACAATCACGAGAAAGATTTGCAGAAATTTCTTAAAAATGTGGATGAAATCAGTGAGTACCAGTAAATCATAAACAAATTAAATTCTATGCTACCAAGATGGAGTGACTGGAGAGAAATGATGACTCTTTGGTTCCCGGGCTGCCTGATAGGTTTATGACTCTAAGAGAAAATGTAATTGAAATTAAACAGAAAAGGTGTTGAGAAGCAAGTAATATTAGAGCCTGGGGTGATATTTTGTGGCTGTTAATTGGTATCAGAGAACCCGTTAACATTCTGGTTGGAATTGAGGCTGACAGATCTCCTTATTTTGACCCCTTCCATGTAGAATTCACATCAAAGGAGCCTAGCTATTCCCTTCGAGATCACCAGGAACCTCGATTAGTGTGGAATCCTTCCTTTTTTAGGGCAGAGCCATTTCTAATTTTGAGCTGCGGAGGCAAAATCAAATGGCTTTCCCTCAGGGTTGGTCTAATTACATGGATGGGTCATGGTTATCATGATCCTGTCTCTGCCTCTAGGCAGGAAGACCCCTCCATCCCCAGGTGGGATCTCAAAGAATATCCTCTGATCCCACAAATCCCATTCAAGAGATTTCAAAGCAGCTTGTTTCCTATTCAGACTTCGGGGAGCTTGTGTGATGATGGAAACAAGCAAACCAACAATCAAACCAACCTTACATATCAAATAGAAATATTTTGAAACCGCTCCTTCCAGCAGGCTGTATGGGTCCAAAGAATTAAAATGGTTTCAAAAATAGTTGGGGTGACTTGATAAAAGACGCATCCACCATGTGTTCTGTGTTCACCCGCGGGCCCATCCTCCGCCCATCCCTGAACGTTGTTCTGCGGACTTCTGGCCTTGGCCGGCCTGCTGCTCAGCTTTCCCTTTAGGTGGTCTGGTTCAAGCCCACGATTTTTCCTACAACTCACCAACTCCGTGTCCCTTTGGCCACCAGCCTTCTTCGCTGAGCTTCAGACTCTGTGCCAGTTGTCATATCCATTGTACCCCACAGACACCGCAAACTCCGTGTGTCCAAAAGCCAGTTGGTCATTGCTCTACCCCTCTGTCCTCCTCCCAAATAAAACCCACTTCTACCTTCCCCTTCATTCTCGTCTCGGTGGGTGGTACCACTGGTTGGAAGTTTACAAATCACCTTGCACTCCTGCCAGCTCTCACCCTCCATTCAATTGGCCATCAAGTTTGGCTTCTTTCTCCCACTCTGTCCTCCCTGCCCCCTCCTTTTGTTCTGGTTCTCTGACCCAGACTATTTCAACAACCCCCTGATTGTTGTTCCTGCCTCCAGGCGTAAACTCCCCACAGAGTAATGTATCTAAAATGCAAATCTGACCCAGACACTTCTCTGCTTGGATTCTCTCCGCAGCCACAATAAACTTCAAGCCCTCCTCTGGGCTGAACTCCTCCTGTGACCTTCTGCTTACCTCTCGCCTCTCCCTAGGCAGCAGACTGCTTCTGGCTCCCCACAGGTCCCCTGATGGTTCATGCTCTGCATGTTGCCTTTGTTGTTCCCTCTGCCTCCCCATCCTTCTTTACCTGGCTTGCTTTCACTCAGGCCCAAAGTCCCTTCGGGGACCGTTTATACCAGTACTGGCCCATAGAACTCTCTCCGGTGATGGAAATGTGCTACAGTCTACACTGTCCACTATGGCCACTAGTAACTGCATGCAGCTGTGAGCCTTTGAAAGGTGGCTGGTGCTACCCAGGAACCGAGTTTCTACTTGTAGTTCATTTAGAATTAGTTTAAATTTGTGTAGCCACGTGTATAGGTTCTGTGCACTCATTTCCTGGGCTCTTGCTATGTATCGAGCATTGCTAGGCCCTGGAGACTACAGTAACGATAACCAAGAATTAGCTTTCCTCCTGGTGTCTGCAGCCCAGTATGAAACAAGTAATCTCCAGGATGACATGTGATACGAAGAGAGACTTGCAAAGCACAAGAGACACTAACTCAGCTTACAAGTTGTAGTAGTCTGGTTGGGGCAGCTGTAACAAAATACCACTTAAGCAGTAGAAATTTCCTTTCCACAATTCTGGAAGTGCGAGATTGAGGCATGGGCAGGTTTGGTTTCTCATGAGGTCTCTCTTCTTGGCTTGGAGATGACCGCCTTTTCACTGCGTCCTCATGGGGTCTTTTCTCTGTGTGTACACATCCCTGGTGCCTCTTCCTCTCTCATAATAAGGACACCAGTCCATTTGGTTTAGGGCCCCATCCTGATGACCTCATTTAACCTTAATTATGCCTTGAAAGGCTCTCTGCCAGGACAGTCATATGGGGGCACTAGGGCGTCAGCCTGTGAACGGGGGCCACACTACAGTCCTTTACAGGAGTTGTATAAGGCTTCCCTGAAGTGTGAATAGGAGTTAGGCACTGGGCAGAGGGCAAGAGAAAGTTCTAAGTGGGGAGAAAATAGGTCGGAAAGCTGGGAGTTAGAGAACGTCGTGCATTTTAGAACCTGGAAGCATGAAAAGCTCTGTATGGCTGGAGAGACGAGATCACAGAGAGAAGGGTCCCATCTGAGTCAAGAAAGGCCGGATCAGGGAAGACCTTGGAAGCCACAGTGGGGAATTCACGTCTACTCTGGGAGCAGCTGGATGGTTGACTCAGCGCAGGGACGTGATCAGATTTACACCTTAGAAAGGTCGTTCTGGCCACGGCATGGATGTGGAGAGTAGGACATGGAGAGGCTAGGAGAACAGATGCTGGGAGCCCCCATCAGGAGGCTGTCCCAGCACTCCAGGGAAGAGAGACCGGCTGGCTTTAGAGCTGTAGCAGCAGGAACGGACACAAGTAAATGGACTTGAGATATATTTAGGATTTATTTGGTAAGCTTTCGAGTTTGATGGCTGCGAGGGCAGAGGGAGAATGAAGACTCAAGAATGAGTCCTTAAAGTTTTGGGTCGAATGCCCAAACTTGGCAATGGTTTGGCCATCTGCTGAGAGAGGGAGCATTTAAGGGAGGAACAGTCTCGGGGGAAAGAGGACGGGCAGGCCAGGATTGGGGAGCATGACATTGCAGTGAAGATATGTAGAGGACAGTTGGCTTTGTGAGTCCGAGCCTAGGAGAGGATAGAGCTGGGATGTCCCTTTAGGTGGCCCTGGCATATAAATGGTATTTAGAACCATGGAAAAGAACGGGACCACCTGGGGGAAATTGTCCAGAAAAAGAGTAGAGGGCTCAGGCAGAACCTTGAGGCTCACACAGTCTAGAAGGGAGGTAGGACAGGGAGAGCAGGAGCAAGCAAAGGAGACCAAAAAGCAATAGTCAGTGAGGTAGGAGGGCGACCACCAGTTTGTCCTGTGTCCTTGAGAGTCTGGTTCTTTTGTCTCTTTTTGTCTTTGTTTATTCATTTTGTTTCTTAAATTCCGCATGAAGTCATACGGTATTTGTCTTTCTCTGACTGGTTTCGCTTAGCATTATACTCTCTAGCTCCATCCATGCTTTTGCAAATGGCAAGATCTCATTCTTTTTTTATGGCTGAGCGATGTTCCATATCCGGCTATTGTAAATAATGCTGCAAGAAACACAAGGCTGCCTCTATCGTTTCGAATTAGAGTTTTTGTTTTCTTTGGGGAAATACCCAGTAGTAGAATTACTGGATCATATGGTAATTCAAGTTTTAATTTTTTGAGGAGCCTCCAAACTGTTTTTCCACAGTGGCTGTCCCAGTTTGCATTCCCACCGACAGTGCACGAGGGCTCCCTTGGTTGGAGGCAGTTTTTTAAAGTCTGTGGGAGACGGATAGGATGACTAGTTTGTGTGTGATACTGTGCTTTATAATAAGAAATACATATTTGTTCTTTGTCCCTGTGCCTGGCAAAGAGCTCCCAAAATCCTTGGAACTTCTAAGTGATCAGACAGATAAAGGCATCTTTATATTCATGACAAGCCCTTTTCAATCACACCTGAGCTTATGTTAACGAGTGACTTTTGGAACCTGAAGATGGGGGCTGGTTGCCAGAGAACCAACCCTGTGATAAAGTCTCAACCCCCTGAGAAGGAGAGAGGGGCCTGAAGTTGAATTGATCGCCAATGGCCAATAATTTTTTTTATCAGACCTATGTAATAAAGCTCCCCTAAAACCCCAAAAGGACCAGGATCAGAGAGCTTCCAGGTTGTTGAGTGGAGATTTTGGGAGAGGGGTGCGCTCAGAGAGCCTGGAAGTTCTGCGCCCCCTTCCCACATACCACGCCCTATACATCCCTTCCATTTGGCTCTTCCTGGATTATAGCCTTTTATAATAAACTGATGATCTAGTAAGTAAAATGTTTCTCTGAATTCAGTGAGCCACTCTAGCAAATTAATCAAACCGGAGGAGGAGGAGGTTGTAGGACCCTCTGATCTAGCCCTGAGGTCAGAAGCGCAGGTGACACCCTGGACTGGCATGTGAAGTGGAGGGTGGGGGGTGGGCAGGCTCATACGACGGAGCCATTAACTTGTGGGATCTGACACTATCTCAGGTCAATGCGATCAGAATTGAGTTGACTTGTAGGACACCCAGGGGGTGTCAGAATTGCGTGGTGGTGTGGGGGGAAAACACGCCTTGGAATTGGGGTGTCCCAATCATACGAGGCTAACCGTGGGATAACTGGGTACCATTGATCAGCCAGTTGAGTTAGGACGAGTTCTCCCTGGTGTCCATCTGTCTTTGTCAGTCCTCCACATCGGTCATAAAGGCCTAGACAAGTGGGGAGTTGGGTTTGGAGTCGGACTTTTGTCTGTCACATGGGGTGGGAGGGCAAGGGGGTTCAGCGTGGAGACAGAATGGATCTCAGGATCTAAGCTGAGCGGGCAGCGAAGTGAAGACTGGGAAGGATAGCTTTAAAGACTGTTTTGTGATCTCAGGGCAGCCTAAATGTACCCGTTTGTCTCCCACACAAGATTGGAAGCTCTTAAAGAATCAGTATCTTTTTTATTCAGCCTTGTTATCTATAGCATTCTGCATAATATCTAACTCATAATAAGCTCTCCATAAATTGTTGTTGGATTAAATAAGTAGCTTGAAACTGATTTGAAGGCCACAGTAAAATTATCCTGCAGCTTCTTCCAGGCAAAACAAATCCTGTTTTTAATTTTTTTCTCATTGGTTCTAATCACTTTAATTTTTGCTTTCCATTCAGAACCTTCTTTAAGAATAGGGAAGAGAGGGGCACCTGGGTGGCTCAGTTGGTTGAGCGTCTGCCTTCGGCTGGGGTCATGATCCCAAAGTCCCAGGATCGACTCCCACGTTGGGCTCCCTGCTCAGCGGGGAGTCTGCTTCTCCCTCTGCCCCTCACCCCACTCTCATGTTCTCTCTCTCTCAAATACATAAATAAAATCTTAAATAAAAAAAAAAAAGAATAGGGAAGAGATAACCTAAGGAATAGGAAAAACTATTTGCAAACCATGTATCTGATAAAGGGTTAATATCCAAAATATATGAAGAACTCATACAACCCAATACAAAGAAACAAAACAAAACAAAAACACCAGATTACCTGATTAAAAATGGGCAAAGGACCCAAACAGACAGATCTCCAAAGAAAATAATATGAAAAGCGCACAGTACACGTAAAGATGTTCGACATCACTAATCATTAGGGAAATGCAAATTAAAACCACACTGAGACATCACCGGTGCCTTTCAGCCCGGCCATCATCAGAAAGACAAGAGACAACAGATGCTGGCGAGGGTGTGGAGGAAAGCGCACAATGGGAGGGAATGCAAACGGGTGCAGCCACCGTGGAAAACCATTGTGGAGGTTCCTCAAAAAATTAAAAATAGAGCTACGTTACAATCAGTAATTCCACTTTTGGAGTATATCCAAAGGAAATAGAAACACTATCTGGAAAAGGATCTCTGTACCCCCAGAACCCTAGCAGCATTATTTACAGTAGCCAAGACATGGAAACCTAAGTGTCCATCTATGAATGAACACATAATGAAGTTGTGGTGCATGTAAACAATGGGATATCATTCATTCATAAAAAATGGGGAAATCCTACCATTTGTAACAACATGGGTGGACCTTAAAAGCATTGCACTAAGTGAAATAAGTCAGAGGAGACAAATATTTATCTCACTTACATGTGGAATCTAAAAAAACTCATAAAGAGATCAGACTGGTATAGTTACCAGAGGCTGTATGTGGGGCAGGGGGAATTGGTGGTCAGAAGGCACAAAGATCATTATAAGTAAGTCCCGGGGATGTGCTGCACAACCCAGGACTGCAGCTGATGCTGCCGTAGGACAGATAGGAAAGTTGGCAAAAATAAATCCTGAGATTTCTCATCACAAGGGGAGAACTTTTCCCTTTTTTTTCCTTTTAATCCTATCTATAAGAAAAGATAGATGTTAGCTGAACCTATTGTAATCATTTCACAACGCATGTAAATCAGACCACCATGCAGTACACAGACCACCAAAACTTACACAGTGATGTGTGTCAGTTACCTGTCAATGAAACTGGAGGGAAAACAAAGAAATGGGGAGATGTTGGTCAAAGCGTGTGGACTTCAGTTATCAAATGAGTAAGTTCAGGGGATCTAATGTACAACATGGTGACTACAGTTAATACTGTATTTTATACAGGGGCATCTGGTGGCACATTCAGCTAAGCGCCCGGCTCTTGGTTGTGGGTCAGGTCGTGTGCTCAGGGTCATGAGATAGAGCCCTGCATCAGACTCCACACTCAGCGGGGAGTCTGCTGAAGATTCTCTCCCTCTCCCCCTGTACTCGATCACTCTCTAAAATAAATAAATAAATCTTTAAAAAATACTGTATTTTATACTTGAAAGTAAGAGAATAGATCTTAAATATTCTCAGCACACACATAAATATTGTAATTACACGAGGAGATGGATGTGCTAAGTAACCTTACTGTGAGATCACTTCACAATAGACACGTGAATCAAATCATCACACTTGTGTACCTTCGACTTACACGATGTTATATGTCAATCACATCTCAACAAAGCCAGAGAAACAAACGTTCTTCCCCATGAATGTTCTACACCCTCCTTTCTAGTGAACGGAGCCTTTCCTTTTGGAAACCTCATTTGAATGATTCACCTCCGGTTTCTCCTCCAGCTAGTTTAATCCAGGAGATGAATTCTGATGACCCGCTTGTGCAGCGGAAAGCTATCCTGGAGACAGAAAAGAGACTACAGTTGACAGAGGAAGTCCAAGAGGAGGATGGATGCTGGACCGCTCTGAACAAGACCCTGATCAGTCCTCCGCGAGCTCCTACCGAGGTTTCTTTTTTCTATTATGGAGTTATATAAGCACATACAGAGACGAGGTCTGCCTTGAAGCAGAGGAAGCCGCAGTTTAATCTCAGACTCTCTGGGGAGGCTGAATAGTCTTTTGTTTTTTAGATTCACTAGATTTATCTTCCACAAGGAAGTATAAACTCTGATTTTTTTTTGTCTTTCTGAGTCATCTTTCAACAATGGGTTTATTTTAATGAAAATTTGCCCTCCCCACCCCCGAGCTTGTGACCAATATTTAAGCTGTACCGTAAAGGTAATATGTTCTGCCTCAGATTTCCAACTCCTACAGCCATAGTGGGGCTCCCTTGACCTGCTCCCCCCGTAACAACTGTACCCATAATCATATCTGCTGATTTAAAGCAAGCCCTGTGAATTCGGGGCCCTTCAGTACTGATGGTTAGAGGAAATGACCCTACTCCCCACTTGTAATGGATCTGCCTTTTTGGATTGTACACTTACAAATCAGAGAGTGGTTTTCGAAATTTGTTTTTTTTGTTTGTTTGTTTTCATGATAACCTGTGCCCGGCAGAATGCAGATGGGATAAGCTCAGGTAAGGAAGTATCTCTCTTCCTAATGTGTATTATTTATTTAGGGTCAGTGTTTATTGCTTGTAGCTTCCAGACCCTTAAATTATAGCCTCTGGGCTTACAAAAAAACCCATGAACAAAAACCTACGGATCAGCCGATTCTCTTACTAGTCAGAGGGGACAGCACTCAGAGGCTTTTCTCTATTTTGTCCTGGCCAGTCTTTTGTAAACTGAATTCAGTTATTCTGTATCATCCAATTTACTCTTAGCTGCTCTGGGGATCTAGGTAGCTTCTCTTGTTGCCCAGCTCAGAAGCTCATTATGCTAAACAGAACAAAAAAGTCTGCCTTTAAAGAAAAACTCTTTTAAAAGACATAATTCAAATTTGAAGCACAGCCATAGCCATCATGTATAATAATACATCACACAGGTTACCATTTAATGTCAAATTAAGAAAATGTCATTTAGTTGCTTCAGAATGTGTGTGTGTGTGTGTGTGTGTGAGCGTGTGCGCGTGTGTGTGCCTACATATGTATGCATGAGATGTGTGGCTCCAAAGAAGCTTTCTTCTGAATTTGAGCTAAAGAACTGATTATAGTATTTGGATTTTTCTCTTTAATACTTGAAATTACTCTGCTGTCAGAAGCCTTCTTGGCATCTATGGAGTTGGATGCAAAAGAACGTGCCAGGAGAAGAAGGGAAAACAAAGTCTTAGCAGATGGTAATTGTCAGTCTTCACTTTTCAAGAGCTGGGATGATTTGTGCTAGAAAGATCATGAGTGTGCCTGCTGATCTCTGAGGACAGCGAGATTCCCAGTGAGGGGGTTTGTAGCGGGCTCGAGGCAGTGGAACCTGGCCAGGCAGAAACGAGTCGTGTCTGCCCCTGTCCGGGCTGCAGCAGGCAGGGAGCAGGACCCAGCCCTCGTCAGCCGCCCCTTCAGACCTCTTTCTGAAGCAGCTGGACAGACTCAGCAGAGCAGACGGAGGGAGGGTCCGGAGCAATCCTGGGACAGTAGGGAGGGACGGAAGGGGGAGGGGCCCTGGGCTGGCCCGAGGCACAGATAAAAAAGTGAAAACGAACAACAAAACAGGAAAACAAAGGTGTGAGAAGGGAGAGGAGAGTCAGAGGGAGGAGGGGAGGGACGCTGTTGTGGGGGGGGCACATGCACAGGATGCCTCCGGCCTTGTTGCGTGCCCCCCAGCGGTGTGCGCACTGCAGGTCTGAACACTTCCCCGTGCGCCAGCAAGTGACTCCTGTGGCCCTCTTTGTGAGACATCCAGCGTGTAGACTTGGTCTTTGTGGCACGCTTGGAGAAGTTCTGAGTTTTGTGCCAGAAACATTTACTTTTTCTGAGAAGCTCCTTGGGCGACTTGGGATGGGTTTGGAGAAAAAGAGCCCTTAGGAAGGCTGATCCTGAAATGTCTGCAGAGAAGCAAGTGACAGGTGTCCTTTGGACTGAGAAGCTGTGACCTCCAAAGTAGAATTACGAAGTCAGGGGAATAAAGTGGGAGAGAATTTTCCAGTGTGTGGGGAGAGCTCACCTGTGTGACTTCTGTTCTCCCAGCCCTAAAAGAAAAGGGGAATGAAGCTTTTGCCAGAGGGGACTACGAAGCAGCCATTGTGTGCTACAGTGAGGGTCTGGACAAGCTGAAGGACATGAAGGTGCTCTACACCAACCGGGCCCAGGTCAGTGAGCCAACACTGTGTCCCTGGCGTTTTCTCGGGGGACAGTAGCCACGGAACTTGTGAAACCAAACATGAGACCAGATGGTAGCAGTGGCGTGCCCGTCAGTGTTTAGCCCCCGACTCTGGTTGGGGGTGGCAGAAGCTGATCTGTAGGGACCATTTGCCACTGTCCATGGTGTCCACGCTTTCACCACGGTCCAATTTCAAGCCACCAACTTGTGATGATGGGAGGAGGACTTGGGAAGAGCTGCAAATAACCGGTCCTCTGCGCGGTCTAAGTCAGCTCCCACACATCACTGAGCGCAAAGCGAGTGAGTGAAACAGCCTGAGGACTGATCCTGCCATGGCTGGGTTTGGCCACGCCCCTCTTGCTGGCAGCCTGACCGCCTCAGGGTGACTTTCTTACGCATCGCTTGGGTCCCTGTTGGATTAAGATTCTGTGCCCCAGGTCGGCTGGCTAGCTGATGGGCCTAGACCCAGTTTCTCGGAAACGCTGAGTTCCTGAACTCCCTCAGACCTCCGTTTTCTATCACGGGTGAGCTCAGTTTCGTGGGACACCAGGTAAAAACCATCACGCAGTTGTTTATCATCTACTACTTAATGAAGGGACGGGGTTGATAGTTCTCAGTTGAAACAAAACATCACGTGTGGCCTTACCTTTAAAAGCACTTGAGCCGGTGTGTGGCAGAGCTCCCTGTTGCTCGGATCTGAAAAAGTGGCGGATCCGTGGGCATGATTATCCAGTGTCAGAAGATGTCAGCAGGACCTGCGCGAGCGGCACTTGACACGGTGTCACTGACGGCAGCGGCCCTCGTCAGCTCCAATTTCTGTGACTTGGGATCAAGGATGTCCTGCTGTGGGAGGTTGAGAAAGAATGTTGAAAGCAAGAAACAGGGCTTTGGAGGCCAAAAAGTCTGAGGAGTGATGGTGATTTAATGATAAATAAATCCAAGGACAGCGTAACCTCAGTAGTTCAGCAGTTTGGGTAAATCAGACTAGAGTTGAGGCGCCACTTACTTGGCCCCATTTCTGGAGAAAAATTGATACAGGGGAGTGAATTTGGTAAATAAAATGGCCAGAGGTTGGCCTAGCGGTATGCATTTCATCACCCTAACGAGATTATAAACTTTTCCATATACCCCCAATGCTTTATTTATAATAGATGTTTAATAAATCCTTGTTAAGTTACATTAACACTGGAGGAACAATAAGTGTATTTAAGGGAATTAAGTTTCTGTTGACACTTTGAAAGCATTCAAATGCAAGCAATTAATATAATAATTATAATTCCTTTTTACTTTTCACCAGATTTGGTCTCCAAAATATTTACCAACTGATGCTTTTTCAGTCTCGTTACTTTGAAGTTACTTGAAAGCAGTAAAATTGAATTGCTTTTAAAATGTTATGTAATTCAGACTTACATCGAATTCAGATGATCTGTACCCCGATCTGTCTAAATTAGTTTTACATTTTTACTGTACTCAAGTTTCAGCAGCACTTTGATTAGGTTCTGGAGAATCACATTAAGAATGGGTGTGGATAGGGAAACCTGGGTGGCTCAGTCGGTTAAGTATCTGCCTTTGGTTCAAGTTGTGATCCCAGAGTCCTGGGATCAAGTCCCACGTCAGGCTCCTTACTCAGCAGGAAGCCTGCTTCTCCCTCTGCCTGCTACTCTACCTTCTTGTGTGCTTGTGCTCTCTCTCTCTCTCTCTGATAAATAAAATAAAATCTTAAAAAAAAAAAAAGAACGGGTGTGGATAAAAATAAGCTAAATGTAATGAAAAGCTTTGGGGAAGTAATTCTTCCCAGCTTTCCTGAAGAGAAAGCTTATTCAGAGACAAATAAATACAAAATGTGCTGCCTGGTGTTACGAACCACCAAATCACCATTGACTATTTTTAAAATGCCTCCCCTGTTTGCATGCGGTGTTAGAAAACACTTAATAAGGACCCTGTGAATTGAGTGTTGCTGCTTGCTAGAGGAAAAAACCTACCCTTTCATCGCTCTGTTTTTCTCCTGGAGTTAATGTTATGATCAATAGATTGCTGGTGTAATTTAGAAAAATCAGGAGTTTAATTGCCATTTGGAAAAGTAGTTCTTTTTAAAATGTGGAAAAGCAAAAGAGAACAGGGAATATATAGGGTGTTGAATCCAAGCCTTAAAAAAGAAAAAAGAAAAAAAAAAACAAACCGAAAAGGAAGAAAGAAAACAGTAAGTAAAGGCTGAGTAGAGAAACTGTTGAAGCCCATGTATGCAGTCTCCTGAATAACAATGTCACGGAATCGTGGCTTCGTTTGTTTGTCTAAAAGGATGCTAGTCTCCTCCTCACATCCTCTGACTTTCAAATGAAACCCCAAACCCTGGGGGAAAGGATAGTGCTTTAGGGAACAGAGGGTTCAAAGCATCGTCCTCTTCAATTAGTGCAGAACCGGAGTTAATGAAAGCACCACGCGGCAGCTTCCTTTCTTGGAAGGACTTGGACTTGGTTAGCCTGCTGGTGCCTGCTCCCTCCTCGCTTGGGATGAATGCTTAGATTCCCCGTGAGTTACCACAGCGACCCCACGATTGGCTTGACCATGTCAATATCTCAGCAGAGTTACTGATAAGAATGTGACCGTGCCCTGGGGCAGTTTTGATCAGGGCCAAACCTACACATGAATTGGCTCTAGTTGGGGTGACTTGTGGGGACTCTGGGAAAACCTCTTATCCTCCAGGTGCCTGGTTTTCCTTTTTTACGCCAGGAGTGATCATTGCCGCTTCCCAGGAACTTTCCAGAAGAAGAGTGCTTAAAGCCTGTTTAGTTCAACTCGATAAGTTATTGACCGCCTGTTGTGACGAGTGATCCATTCAGAGGTGGAGTAGCCACTGTGTTTGCCGGGCCACAGCCCTCCCTTACTCTCTGTGCCACCCGTTCTTCAGTGTAGATTGGGTGGATCCCAGCATTCGGAGTCAATTCTTGATTTTCGAGATTTTCCCCCACTCTAAGGGATCCCAAAAGAGGCCCCCAGGGCTTTTGGCATGGATGGATCATAGTGCCAGTCTGACTCTTCAATGCCAGCCCATCACCTGCATCGCTTTCTTCCTGCTGTGCTTATGAGGAAAGAAGCAGAACTTTATCTTTTTTGAGTAACCGCTTTATTGAGATATAATTGATATAACATGCAAACAGTTTGCCCATTTAGAGTATACAATGGTTTTTGTATATATATATGTATACGCACAGTGGTTTTTAGTATATTCACAGAGCTGTGCAAACATCGCCATAACCAATTCTAGAACATTTTCATGATCCCAAAAAGAAACCCCATGCCCTTTAAGTGGTGCCCCCACCCCAGTCCTCCCGTCCACCCCTACCCTCAGCCTTCGGCAACCACGAATCGACTTGGACATTTCATATAAATGTGTCTGGCTTCTTTCTTGTAACATGCTTTCAAGGCTCACCCGTGTTGTAGGGTGTATCCATGCTTTGTTCCTTTTTATGGCCAAATAATACACCGTTGTATGGATGGACCACATTTTATTTATCCATTCATCAGTTGATGGACATTTGAACTGTTTCTGCTTTTTGGCTATTATGAATAAAGCTGCTGTGAGCATTTGCACACAGGTTTTTATGTGCACATATGTGTACACCGAGGAGGGCTGGATCGTGGGGCAAGTCCGTGTTTAACCCTTGGGAGAACCGCCAGACTGCCTACCAAAGTGGCCGCACCACTCTACATTCCCACCAGCTATGTCTGCGGGTTCTGATTTTTCTATACTCTCACCAACATTTACTATTATCTTTTTGATTCCCTTTGTCATTTGATTTCCTTCTGGAACATCCGCAGTGGGGTAGACTCTAGAAGCCACCTCTTCCTTTGTAGGGGGTTTAGGGTGCTAGGTATTTTCTTTCGCCTTTCCAGATCCTTCTCTGCCCTGCCTTCTGTGCCCTGGGGGACTGACCTCCGTGGACCCGTCCCCTGACTTCGCGGCTCCCTAACTTGCATTTGGGCTCAGTCAGTGAGATCAGAGGGAAGGAAGAAAGTGAGAGTGAGGGTATTCATTCTCCCCCCTGCAGATCTCCTAAAGGCTTCAGCTCTGGCTCAGTGTGCTGTTCACAAAGCTGTCCTCTCCCGTTGGCCCGTGGCTCATCCTGCCCCTTTAAGTCAGGCAGCGGTACCGGCCCTGGGCTTTGGTAACATTCCTGCTGGTTGCCCTGTTGACTGCAGACTGTGTGCCGCAGAATTACATATGAATACGGCCCGTGTCATTGCAGGCTTATCTAAAACTCGGGGACTACCAGAAGGCGGTCGTGGATTGCGAGTGGGCTCTGAAGGTAAGAAGAGAGATCCTCTTCCACGTGACGGAGTTGGGCTCCCCGGGCCCGGCGTCTGGGTCCTGAAGTGAACGCTGGAGAGCGGCAGGTGCTTCGCGGCGGTCCAGGGTCTGAGCTCTGCTGTCAGGGCCGGACCTTCCTTATCTCTAACGCGGGGCCGGTGGCATAGTTGTGAGGGTCACGGCGATGCACATGAAGCACCGAGCTCATAGTAAGTACTGCAGAGAAGCGGCTGATCGCGCTGTGTTTTCAGGGTCTGCGTTGCAAGGGCTCACCCTTCACAGCATACTGGCCACACCTCCTTCCTTATTTCTTACTGAGAGGGTAAGCAAGGGAAACTGGGCTGAATTGGGAACTCACCTTTACTAATAATGGTTTATAAAAAACTCCAAAATCGATGTGTGGGGTGCGTGATTTCTTCATCCCTTAGAAGATACAGAATGTCCGCAAACCCTGTCCCATCGCATCGTTACAGTCTTAAAGTTACAAGAACTGCCCGAGCTGATGAGATCAGGTTCTTCACAGCCCCAACATAGGTCCCCCCACCTGCTTTGTCACTTTATGTGATCATGTTATTTTCTCTACCACCATCCTGTAAGAGAAGAGAGAGGCAAGGACATTTTCCAACAATTACAGCACAAGCTGCGGTTTGCTGCATGCTGGCCATGAGCCTTACTTACAACATTCTAGTCTATTCTCTTCAGTACCACTGTTATCCTTATTTTTCTGGCAAGGAAACCGAGCCTCGGAGATTGACTAAGCAAGCTGTGCAGGATCACTTAGCTAATGTTGGTCGAACCATAAGCCAGTGCTCTGAATCACCTACCCTCTTCAGCTTCTCCACTGGAAACTGAAACCCCTCAGTCCCTGGGTGTGGATCTTGTTCCTCCTGTGGGGGAAACGAGATCTCCTGGGGGGGGCGGGGGGCGTCCAGGAGTATCTGTTCTGATTTGATCTGAAAAGGACCCAAGAGGTGGTCACGCCATCTTCATGCTGGTTCAGGATAACACGCTGGCCTATTCCCAGATGTTAAATGAAGCACAATGTAATAATTAATAGTGAAACCAAAGCAAAGCAGGCCCAACAGAGCTGACGTTAGAGAGCTCTGACTCTCAGCAGCCAGTCTTGTGAAATGCCCGGCGAGGCTCCTGTTGAAGAGGCTCGGGTGCCGAGCTGGAGGGATGGGGAAAATGTAGGAGCTCTGGAAACTAACGATGCTTGGCTCTGTGTCAAAGCCATGAATGTAAAAGTTTCACTCTCTTTAAAAGTAATACATTAATAATGCACGTCAGTGGTATTCGTTACTAGTAGTCTTCGTACTTTCATGGCAATTTAATATTTTTGACACTTCTGAATGAGTAGAGACAAGCTCTCGCGATGGTATTTCAAGACTGATGTTCCTCATGAGGGAAGATAAGGCAGCGAAGCTGGTTTCAATTAGGATCAGAGTCTTTCTTTGCTGGCAGAACTCTTTCTGCACAACAAAATCCGTCTTTCTCTGAAAACAGGACTCCTTTTAAGGGGTTCTGGGGCTCACCTGAGAATCCTGGTGAGTGTTGGCACGTGATCAAAGGAGACAGGCCGGGCAGTGAGACATCCATCCCGGCCCTCTGCGTCAGCATCCGAGGCGGGTGGAGTCCCAGCGACGCCCCTTCACGGTGACGCACAGTGGCCGGGACAGGGCTCTGAGGCCGCCGGCTTGCTCTGCCCCCTGGTGTAACCTCGATGCTCTGCCAGCGAAGGGCCAGTGGGCATTTGGCTTTCATGGCCCTCTGCACTGGCCTTTCCTCTCCCTTGGACCATTCCTTTCCTGCCCACTCCACCTCATTGTCTGCAGATTCTCCAGGGCTCACTCCCCGGCTCCCCGCCTTTCTTCTCCCTGCAGCTTCTCCCTCGGAGCCCCCGTCTCCTCTCCTGGGTCCAGCTGGCCCTCAGACCCCCTTCCCTGTCTCCACCTCCCGGGGCCGCAGGGGTGCACATCAGTGCCTCCTGCAGGCCTCGTTTGACTGTGCTGGCACCGCTGGAAGCATGCTGCATCTAGGAGCAAACTTCATCCTCCCTCCACCTTCCCCACTCCCTGCCCTGACTTACCTCTTCCTGTTAATGACATGCTGTCTTCCGGGCACCGAACCCAAACCTGTGACCTGGCCTCCTCCTCCTCCTCCTTTACCGATCGTCTGTGATGTAGCTCTGGCAGCCGCGCTTGCCTCCCACTGCCACCGAGACTGAGACTAGCCCCTCATTCTGCTTCGCTTCCCTCACTTGTCCCCCTGCCTTTCCCGCCTCTAGTCACTTCCGCTTCTGGGCGCTGCCTTCAGAGCAACTTTCCTGCGCGCCCTGCGGCTCACTCACCTCCCCCAGCCTGGCCTCCAAGGCCTCCACGTGGAACCACTGCCTCGCTCACCCCTTCCAGCCTGACCCGCCCCTTCCCCACTCCGGCCCCCCCCCCCCACTCCTGCCCCTTGGCCTGGCGGGAAGCCCCCTGTCCTCTCCCACCCCCGGACCTTGCTCCGCCCATTCCCCCTCCCTCCTTCTCTCTTCACCTCTCCATACCCCCTGGAGACCCAAATGGCTAGTCTGCCCACCCTTTGTTAAGCCACGCTGCTTCCCCGTGGATTTCCCTCTCCTCGACTGCTGGAGCACTTTTCTGAGGGACAGTGGCTGTAGTGTGAAGCCTCTGGGGCCTGGAGTCAGATGGCCAGATTTTAGATCCCAGCTCTGCTGCTCCAGCCCCTGGTTTCCTCACCTGTACAATGGGGGTAATAACTGCATCGACTTCACAGAGTTGTTAGAAGGCGTTTCTGAGATAATCCGCACGATCCCCATGGCAAGGACTGACGATAAGGTGCTCTTGTCATCACTGCCGTTCCCTGAGGAGCGCGTCAGGAAATGATGCTCGTGAGCATGCACCTGTGAAGGCCTCTCCACACAGGACAGTCCCCTCTGCCTCTTCTGTCACCGTCTGTCGTTTCTTTCCGTCATCCGCTTTACTCTGAAATGGACAGCCGCTGTTCTGGCCAATGTCCCACTTCTGGGGAGAAGCAAGCCAGGAATTCACCCAGGGCTTTTCAGACTCTTCAGCTTGCACTCTAGGCCCTTGGAGGGCATCCCTGGCACCGTGCCTCATACATAAAAGGGCTCAATTAATTAACTGGATGTTAGAAGTTATAGTTGGCATCTTTGTGCCAAGTCAGTCGGTCTCTCCGCAGTTGTGATAATCAGGGACAGGCAGGTGCAGGGCCGCCTGTGCAAAGGCTGTGGCCTCACATAGGTTTCGATCCTGCCTTCTGTTGGGGGCATCCCTCCTGACCTTAAGTGACAAGAACATAAGTTCCTGGGATATATGGTTTGGTTTATTTCAGGGGAGGAACTTGCCAGGCCCACTGAGATGTCCCAGTCACCTCAGGGGTTGACCCAGAGTAGACGTCCTTCCCTTCTAATAAATCAATGGTCCTCAAGCTTGGCTGCGTGCCTACATCTCCTGGGGAGCTCACGAAATTATTGCTGCCTGGGCCCTACCCCCAGAATATAATCTTTAATTGGTATGGGGTTCAGCATGGCCTTCCAGGATCTGATAAGCATCCCCGGTGATTCTAAGGTTTGGGTGAGGTCAAGAGCTCTTTTAAACTAAGAGTTTCTGGTTTGTCTCCTGATTGAGTCTCATTAAATGGAAATGAAGACTGGCGGGTATCACTAATTAATTTGATAGAGAGCTTCCTTGTGCATCTAGGCTCCTCGCAGGCATCAATTAGTCTGGCCGCAGATGCACAGAAAAGTTCTAATTGTCAGCCCTAGTAGCTGTCCTGAGAACCTGAGTTCTGCCTTCCCTCTATTAGCGGGGCAGTTAGGGGAGTGGCTAATGGCTTCGAACCTTCTGCAACATCTGATCATTCTCTTTCATGCAGTGTGATGAAAGATGCACAAAAGCCTATTTCCACATGGGAAAAGCCCACCTGGCCCTGAAGAACTACAGCGTGGTAAGTTCTCAGAGGAGCGGAAGGCAAATGTGCGATCACAGAGCGATGCTTCAGATCGCCTCAGAGAAGGGCCGTGTTCCTCCAGAGTTGATTAGCTACTAAGCCACCTTCTAGTATTTTCCGAGGAACTCTTACGATCCTTGAGTTGGGAGGGACGTTGGGTGTCCTCCAGGGCAGCCCCACCTGCTCCGAGAATCCTTTCTGCGGTGTCTTCTGCCAGTGTTCTGGCGGCCCCGGGGGAGCATCTCTGCAGAGACGAGCACAAAATTCACTTACAGTCTCCTCACCGCAAAGTAACCATGCAGCTGTGTGTGCACACTCAGCTGCTAGATATTGTTCACCGCGGCTTTATTGAGATCCCATTCACACACCAGACCATCCGCGGGAAGTGTGCAGTTCAGTGGGTTTGCCTGTATTCACAGAGACGTGCGGCCGTCACCACACTCAGCTTCACGACATTTTTCTCATCTCCCCAAAAGTCCTGTACCCATTAGTAGTACTCCCCTTCCCTCCGCCCCCACTTCAACCCGAGGCATCCGCTAATCTACTTCTGTCTCTATGCACTTGTGTGTTCTAGACTCTTCCTATAAATAGAATTATACAAGATACAGTCTTTCGTGGCTGGCCTCTTTCACTTGGCATAATGTTTCAGGGGTCATCCATGTTGTAGCGTCTGTCATTGCTTCATTCCTTTTATTGCTGAATAATAGTCCATTGTATCGATAATCTACATTTTACTTATCCCTTCCTCAGTTGAAGAACATTAGGGCTATTACGAATATCCACGTACAAGGTTTTGTGTGGAAATATGTGTACAGTCCTCTTGAGTATATACACAGGAGTGGGGCTCTGAGTCCTATGGTGTGTGTTTAACCTTTGGAGGAACTGCCAAAGTGTTTTCCCAAGTGGCTGCACCATTTTACGTGCCCACCAGCCGTACGTGGTTTCAGTTTCTCCACGTCCTGAGCGATACTTCTTATTATCTCTTCTTGATTACAGCCATCCTAGTGGGTGTGAAGCGTAACTCCTTGTTTCGATTTGCATTTCCTTGATGGCTAATGATATCGAGTCTGTTTTCTTCTGGCTTGTTGGCTGTCTGTATATCCTCTTTGGAGAAATGTCTCTTCAGATCCTTTGCCTTATTTTTTATTGGGTTATTTGCATTTTTATATTAAGTAAATAGTACTTTATATGTTTTGGATACAGGTCACTTATCAGACAAGTGATTTTCACTCTCTATGTTGCCCTTTCACTTTCTTGACTGTGTCCTTTGTAACACAAAAAAATTTTTAATTTTGATGAAGCCTAAATTATGTATTTTTTTCCTTTGATTGCTTATACTTTTGGTGTCATATCTAAGAAATCATTGCCTAATCCAAGATTTACTTCTGTGTTTTATTCTCTTATATGGCTTTAGCTCTTATATTTAGATCTCTGAATCACTTTGAGTTAATCTTTGGATATGGTGTGAGAAAGGAATGTGATTTCATTCTTTTGTATGTGGATATTCAGTGTTCCCAGCACCACTTGTTAAAATGACTATTCTGTCTCCCATTGAATAATTTTGGCACCTTATCAAAAATCAATTAATCATAAATGCATGTGTTTATTCCTGGACTCTCAGTTTTATTCCATTGATCTATATGTCTATTCTTATACCTCTACCACATTGTCCTGATTCCTATAGCTTTGTAGTAAATTTTGAAATTGGGAAGTGTGAGTCTTCTAACTTTGCTCTCCCTTTTCAAGATTGTTTTAGTTATCCTAGGTCCCTTGAATTACCATACAAATTTTAGGATCAGCTTGTCAATTTCTGCAAAGAAGCCAGAAGGAATTTCTATGGGGATTATATTAAATCTGTAGGTCAATTTGGGAGTATTGCCATCTTAATAATATTAAGCTTTCTAATCCATGAACATGGAATATCTTTCCACTTATGACACTATATTTTAAAAAATGCCTCCTTTTATACATTAAAAAAATTATTTAAAAAAAATTATTTTTTGTTGGATTTTAATTCTAAAAGTAATACAGGCCTATTGTACTAAGGTCAAATAATAGAAAAGTGAAAAAAGAAAATGTTAACCCTCCCCTCGCCACCAAATTCTATTCACTCATTCATTCATTCAGGTAATTAATTCACTCAGCAAATATGTATACATACTTTCTACATTTCTGGCACTGCCCTAGACAGTAAGAATACAGTAGCAAACAAGACAAAATCCTTGACTTAAAGGAAATTACATTCTTGGAATAGTGGTGGCCGGGAGACAGGAACCACATAAGTAGATGTGTATTATGTTGGTTAGTGATAACTGTTATTGAGAAAACAAAATCAGGAAGCAGAGAAGGTGAGATTAGTTTTATACGGAGTGGTCAGGGAAGGCCTGCCTGCAGTAAGGGGGGAGTGAAGTGAGCAAGCCACGTGGCTGTGTATTGGAGGAGGGATCCAGTCAGAGGGTCAGCTAGAGAAGAGTGATAGGCGATGAGGTCGAGCAGACGATGGGGGTATGGTAAGGGACTTATTCCCTACAGCCTTACAGGCTTTTGGAAGTACTTTGGCTTTTACTCTGAATGAGCTGGGAGCCACTGGAGGGTTTTGAGTGAAGGAGTGAAATGATGAGACTCATATTTTAAACGGTCACTGCTGCGTTGAGAACATATCTTGACATAGTAGGCAAAGAACAGAGAACTAGTTAGAAGACTCTTGTAACCGACTTTCCAAGTGAGATGTAATGATGGCTTGAACCAGGTTGGTGTTGAGGGAGGTGGTGAGAAATGTTGGGATTCCGGATATATACCGACAGGGAAGCCAACAGGAATTGCCGGTAGATTAGATCCTGGGGTTCCAAAGAAGTTGGCTACAGGTTCACTGCCCTCGTCCTTTTGGGCTGCTCTAGGAACTACCAGAGACCAGATGGCTTAAACAGCAAACATTTAATTCTCACAGTTCTGGAGGCTGGAAAGTCCAAGATCAAGACACCAGCAGATTGGCGTGTGGTGAGAACTGCTTCGGTTCATAGATAGCCAGAAGGGTTAAGAGAGGTCCCTAGGGTCTCTTTGATAAGGACCCAAATCTCACGAGGGCTGCACCCCGATGACCTAATCACCTCCCAGAAGTCCCACCTCCAAGTACATCACATTGGGGGTTAGGTTTCAACATAGGAATTTGGGGGGGACACAGTCTTTAGCAGTTACCATGTTTGCTGCGTGTACCTCTGTCCCGTGACACTGGTCTGTTTTATGTCATGTTTTTCCTTCCATTCATTTCTTAATCCTAATCTTCTGGATGAGCCTTGAGCTTTCAGGACAGCTCAGAGCCCATTTTTTTCTGTGCTTGTGTTTCTCAGTGACTGGGCAGAGTTCTTGATACCCCTGAGGACAGTACTGCCCGAAACCCACTAACATGCCCCATGAGCTACAATCTTCCTTTTTTTTTCCAGAAACTTTCCAGCAATTTCCTCATGGAGAGGCCCTCCCTCTCAAATTTTCTTGCAAATTTTATGTGGCCAGTGAATGGACCCCTTATGGGCTCTCTTCCCTGCCCTGTGTTTTTATGTAGGCACTCCTCTTTTCCTGTTCCCAAAAGTCTCTATCAACAGTGTCTCCAGCTTCATTTATTTCCCTGCTCCTTGTGGGCATATCTGACAAGTAGCCTCCTGTTCTCTCAGTGCAAGTATCATATCTAAATTTTGCAATCACCTTATGATTATTCCTATACCAGCCAGGCACGATCCATGAAATTCAGGAAGGGATATTTTTCCATCACAGGCTGGATCTGACAACGCTATTTTTTTTTTTTTTTTTTACTAAGTTCTGAAAGAATGCCGCTTGCCCCACAGAACCACAGAAGCCTAAACAAAATGCCAAACACGTGCTGCATTCCCATGCCTGCCTCCTACGCTGGGAGCAGGAGGAGGCCAGGAGGAAATTATGAAGCCCGGCCCTATGGCGCGTGGTGTCTTTCCTATAATCACCTTCACCCCCTGACCACTCTTCAAGGTCTTGTTTCTTTTTTCCAGGCTAGAGAGTGTTATCAGAAGATCTTAGAAATAAACCCCCAGCTGCAGATCCAGGTGAAAGGTGAGGATGTTCCTGCTGGTGTCCTTTGTTTGAATTCCACTTTCGCTCTGTGCTCCGGCCCGAAGGTGCCTCCCATACCTTCTCTGCACTTGGCCTCAAAGCCACATCAAACCCTCTCTGTTAGCAGGCTGCCCGCTCCTCTTCCCTCTCTGTTCTCCCACTCAGACCTTTGCCTTCCTCCTTTCTACAGCATCGTCCCTGAGAGCCTTCTAGGCAGGGCATAATGTTGTCCTTGAATCTCGAAGATGGTTTAAAATTCTGGGTATAGACTGGACATCCTTCCTAAAATTTTCTCTGCTGAAGCCAAGTTTGAATGATCGTCAAGCTTCATGCCTCTCAACCTCCAATCCTCCACAAAGGTTACTCTCCGTCGTGATGTTAACCGTTAGGGTTCTGTTTGTTTCTCTTCTTTTCTTTCCCTTCTCGTTTCGTAGATTACCTGAATCAAGTAAATCTCCGGGAGAAAGCAGACCTTCAAGAGAAGGAAGCCCACAGATCTCTGGATGCGGGAAAGAACACGGCTGTGACAGTCAAGAATCTCCTAGAGACTCTTTGCAAGGCTGATCAGACCCCCTTGTTCTATGCAGGGGGGATTGAAATCCTGACTGAAATGATGAAGGATTGTAAGCCAGAGATGCGTATGAGCTCGTGAATATAGTCAGTGTAAAAGGGCAATGTAGAGGTCAGCCCTGAGGAGACAGAGAATCCCTGTGCCCCTTCCTTCCACAAATACCGAAGGTCTGCTCTCATGTCAGGACTGAACAGGCCACGTGAGAAACATACCCCCGCCCCGGCGCCATCCCCCCTCAGAGCATGCGTGCGCTCAGCGCATAGGCGGTCGACGCCCCACATATACTACAACACAAAACACGCACACATACACACTGCACCCCCGGGCATGTACTCACACCACGTGTATTTACCTCACATGTGCACACACCTCACATAATCATGCCTCACACGTGCCCCTTACGTTGTCCACATACCTGCACACCTTCTGGGTTTCCCTGTAGGCCCCCAACACCGTACCCCACCCTCACACATCTCCCCCAACCACGGAGGAATGGAAGACAGAATTTGGTAAGACAGACTGTAAGGTTCACCCCAGTTACATGTAACAGCTTCTCAGGACGCGTAGGTCATTCCCGAGCAAACACGCTCATGTCTCCCGCCGTGCTGCCGTACTGCCCTCTTTTACTGGTTCTTGTAAACGTCGCTGTCAGGGCTTCGGCCACTTCTGTACTCAGTGACAGGATGCCGTGTGTGCAGAGAGGGGACCTCGGACCTCCCTCTAGTGTGCGATGGGGGGCGCTCAAATATCCCCTTCACTGGTTTCTTGGAGAGTATAGGCTCTCTAGAGCCTAGAAGCAGCTTCAAAATAAATATTTAAGAACAGATGGATATGCTAGTTCTTCCTGGAGGCTGAGCAGCTCCTGGAGACTCTCTAAAGGTGACAAAGTGAAGCGTTGTTAGATAACCAACAGGGCCACCCGAGTCCCGCTCCCCTTCTCAGAACAGGAGGTCCCTCTCCCTGGGGCTACAAGCGGCCGATGACAGCTGTAGGTTTCAGAACGTAAAGGTATTTGTTTCTGCCCAATCTGTTAATTTGGTGACCCTGACATTCCGTAGTGGGTTTCTCGTTATCAGCTGGCTCTGTTTGGGCTAGACATCAGCCAGACGGTTCAGAAGTCTGACACGGTTTTTTATGAATTCATTCCAGGCACAGAACGAACTTTATTCAGGACACACAACGGATTCAGTCTCATCAGCGAGAATGCGGTCCTAAGAAGGTAGGGGTGTTTGTAAAGACAGCCAGCAGGAAAGCAAGGAAGGACAACCAATTCCCCGTGAAATGTCCCTGATCACACAGGCAGGGCCTTCACTGGCTGGTCCCGTGTCCCTCAGTCTGTGTTCCTGGTCCTGGCAGGAGGCGGGGCTTAGTTTGAGTTTGGCCACAGTTAACCTCCGAGGGAGAAGAGGTCAGCCGCGCTTCCCTGGGCTTCCTCGAGGCACTGCAGAGTCAGAGAAGTGACCATTTTTTCTGGCTTCCCACCAGTTTGGTCAAGATTGCCATTTGTTCTTCTCCTCTCTTGGAATTTGCTGATTACATCAAGAAATAAGATCCGCTGGGTTCTGGCTGATCCCATCTGTAATTTTATCTGAAGAAAGACTCGTATGGAAGGAGGTGGTTTGCAAAATTTAGTTTTATTTTATTTCGTATTTCAGTGTTTTGGGTGCAGCTCCCCAGGCTAGGGGACACTGATGTGGGTTCGGGTCACCAGGACATGTCTGGGTGCGTGCGGAGGCCCGTGAGCCCTTAGTAGGCTGCTGGCCTGCCACAGTTCCTGGGTCACCGCACGGCCGTCGCCCGTGGCCCCAGCTCAGCAGCCTCCCTCTGTGCAGCCCCACTCCTTGGCCTGCGCCCCTGTCCCGGAGCTCTCAGCCCAGCGCTGCCCAGCCCACGGGTCCTGGTGACCTGCGGCTCTGCGTCAGAACATTGCTTTCTTCAACCCGCATTGGAGAGTCAGGAGGTGGACTAAAGCCAGCCAAAAGGATCAGGGCGACTTGCCAGTTTCACTGTTGCCATCCTTCGTCTGTTCTAGGTGCTTTTCCACGGCAGGGAAAGACGCAGTGGAAGAGATGGTGTGCGTGTCCGTCCTCAGGCTCTGGCAAGCAGTGTGCACAGGGAACGGTAAGCCCGGGTCGTCGCCGTGAGTCCTCGTTCACGCTCCGTGGGTGTCTGTGCGCGGGCAGGACCGTCTCCCCTCCAGGCCAGGCCTGAGGGAGGTGATGTCTGGCCCTTCCCCCAGGGAAAGCCTCGGGATCAGAAGCGCAGCCTGCGCTGCGGCCATGTCCCTGTCCTTTACAGCTGCCTTGACGGTAGACTAAGTCACCATCAGCTGAATGAGCAGTTTCCTCACCCGGCCGCTTTGCAGACGAGCGATGTCTGCTCGAGCGTGGGCAGTGCAGCGAACAAAGCTGTTCCTGTCCTGCCCACCGAAAAATACCGTTCCTTTCCACTGACCGCAGTACCCATCTCAGCATCGAGAGACTCACGATGGTCCCTGCTGACACCTTATTTATGACACCGATTGGCGTAATACTGGGACAGTAAATGCTACACGACGTTTATCGACCTTGTTCACATTTATTTGCCTTTCTACATACTAGCATTTTCTGGGGCTCACTAAGTTTTTGCACAAGCTCTCTTACCCCTTTTGTAAAGCAGTAAATGTGAATAAAAGTTGTAAGTATTTGCCTCATTTTAAAAAAGGCACGTTTTCATAGGGAGAGGCCAGACCTTGGGCAGAAAACACTGAAAATGGCGGTGATGACAGCTGGGTCTCCTTTCCATAGGACTCCTGTGGGAAGCCGGCCATAGAGCTGGTGGAGACAATTTGTAAACTATAACAGGCTGAATATGAGATGATACGACTTTTCCCCTTGATTTAGTAGAGTGAGGGAATCATCTTAAGTTCCAGAGGACTAGAGAATGAGGGGGACCCTTTCCCGGAGGGAATAAGGCTCAGAAGAGCCTATCAAGGCGCCCCGCTGCCCTGTGGGACTCTGCGCCGGCCTGGGGTGGCGATCCCGCACCCCCCACACGAGGGGGAGGCAGGGCTTGGTGACCGAGTGTTTCCTCGGGGTGAACCAGACCTAGCCCTCCCTCCCCGCAGCCCTGATTTCCTCAGCCTGCGCTGACTTCGGTTTCTGTGAACCTTGGGGTCACGTTTTCTTTAACATCAGAACAAACAGGGTCAGACACAGACTCTGATGCGCACGCGCTGCCAGATCCGTGAAAGCCGGGATATCCAACTCGGTGAATACAAAGAAGCTTTTCAAAAGAACCCGGGATGCTTATAAAGTTACGGACAGGGACCCGTGTCCCTGATACGCTGTAGAGTGAGGGAGAGAAGCGGAGACAGGGTAGGGTGGCTCCTATTTCTACCAGTATTCACAGGAGAGGTGGGGGTGGCTCCTTTAAGGAATGAGCTTACCCCAAGGGGCCAAGAGAGGAGGGGACTTCATGGTCAGCTTTATAGTCCTGTGTCACTTGGATTATTTACAATGAGCTCCTTTTCCAGGAGCAGAAGAAAATGTATCAGCTGCACAAACTCTGCTCTCTTTCATGGCCGAGTGTCCTACTCCAGCCCATCCCCCTGCATCCTCTCAAACGCATTCAGGTCCCTGCTTAGACAAGGAACCGGGGGGAGTGGCCCGTGCCACCACCCTGGAAGGAGCTGACATCTAGGAAGGGGGGCACGCTCTCTTCATGAGTGTTCTCATGTGATTTCTACTTTTCTAGAAAGAACTCAAGGCTTGCTCTGGCCAGTGTATGAAAATCGATGGTCTAAAGGCATCCACAGTTAAGCTGATCTTGGTCCCTTTCCTCACATTCCAAACTCCACACACCAAGGAGCCTTTGCCAAGAATAATGCTCTGTGGGCCCTGCAAGTGAGCCAGCCCCTGTTCTAAGCGCCGGCTCATAGGCACTCCCGGAGGCCTGCTGACACCTCAGCCACACCGGCTGTGTTCCTCGGTTCACTCGGGAGGAAGCTCAGGGGCACGGGAGTTCACACCTCAGCCACAATCATGCTCCTGGTCGCCGGGACCCAGTAGCCTGGCTCTACAGCTTGTGCTGTGACACTTTATTACCCTGCCTCTCACAGGAGGCGGGGAGAGCTGCATTTCCCGGTGGGATGGTGGGAGGGATGAGTGGTTTAACCGCTGTCATGTGCATGAGGCGCTCGTCCCCTATCTTGCAGAGGAAAACCAGCGCCTGCTGCTGGAGAGCCCGGACCTGGGCCGGCTGCTGCCCTCCTTGCTGGCCGCCAGGGCTCTGACCGTCCGCCAGCAGAGCCTGACCCTGCTCCTGCAGCTCGCCCAGACGGACCACGGACGGGGCCTCATCATCAGCCACCTTGACCTGACCCGGTAAGACTCTGCCGGCGGGAGCTGCCCTGGGGCTTCTCAGACGGTCACCTGCCAAGTTAACACTTGCCCGTACCCCTTCCCACACCTCTGACACGAGAGGTGCCGTCAGACTTCATTAAGGGTCAAAACCAGAAAGAGCCTGGGGAAGGAGCACTCCCTCGCGAGGACCTCCAGGACGAGCTCCTGTCTGAACTTAGTACCCATGGGCAGTTTCACTTCTCTGACCGGCTTCCCTCCTGCAGATACCACAGACGCTGTAAATGGCAGCCCTTCCAAGCCCAGCTGGAGAACCCAGCTCTAAACTGGGTCATTCCTCCTACCCCGTCAGCGTCCGTCTGGTTCTGCCCTCTTGCTGCCCATGCTTTTCTTCTTTCGTTCCTGTTTGAGGTGACACTCCCTGAGTTGGCATGTTCTTTTTTTTTTTTTTTTTTTTTTTTGAGTTGGCATGTTCTTAAAGCATTTCTGGAGCAAGGTGGTGTATAAATAAATAAAACGCACCTGGAACATCTCGCACGTCGGTCTTTCCAAGGCATACAGCCCTGGAAACAGAATGGGCCTCTCCCCTGAGTAGACTTTATAAAAAATTTACTGAGAACCAGTGATTCCTTCCAATGCTTTTCAGTCAAAATGTTATCTGTTTCTACGTGTGAAATTATCATTTTTTTATATCAAAAGAATTGCATGTTGGCAATTTCATGGGGTTCAACCCGGCGGAAGTTGTAGCAAGGATCACTGCTGGCTTTATACATACTTCATACACAGTCTAAAAACAAGTTGGCTTCCGATTCTCTTCACTGTTATATGTCCTCTGAGCCTGGGAAGGAGACAAGATATGTGTTATGAGCCCATTTCACAGATGGGGCAGGAGAAGCTGCAGCACATCGCCGGGCAATCTCAGCCCGCTCTCTCCCAGGCCCTGAAGGCCAGTTCCCGCTTCGGTTCCCAGTAAGAGAAGCAGCCCAATTTGAAACCCTGGCAGATCTTTCCTGCACCAAGTGGAGACCTCCGGTGCCCGTCGCACGGAGCTGGGAGGTCCATCGTGCTTAGGTCAGGGTGCTTGCTGAGCCTTGGCCGTGGCCCCCGTGGCTCACGAGCAGATGCTTGACCGCCCCGCAAAGCTCAGGCCACATGAGCAGATAGATTGCTAAAGTTAAATCCTCAAAAACACGTTTGACGCTTCACTTGACTGCACTCACTTCCTCGATGCCTTCCTCATGGTTTTTCATTTGGTTTTGGCCTCTCTGAGTAAATATAGCTGTAGTCGTCCTAAGCTTCCTCCCTGCCTCCCCCCCCCCACAGCTGTCTTTGAATTGCTTGAGTTTTCATTTGAATTTTTCCAGTGTTTTGGAGATTGGCATTTCTGAGCATCTCCTGCAGTCCCTCCTTGTCTCCAGACTGTCAGAGACAACTCTGCTGATTACCTTCACGCCCACTATTCTCAGTAATGTCCATCTCAGGTTAAACCAGAAAGAGGTGGAATGTGTTCTCTGAAATGAAGGGAGATGGCTTGGTGCAGGACGACACTGCACACAGGTCCCATGACCTCCCGGAGAAGCACGCATATCCCTTCCCGCTTAAAATGCTTTTCCCTATGTGAGAAGTCGGAGGGACAAATCAGTACCTACAGGAATCAAGTGAAGGCCGGCGCCACTTTGTGGAAAGCCCTGGATTTTTCGACGCAAGCAGTCATGAGCTCAAATCCTCTGCTTGCCTCCTTCTACGTACGTGGCCCAGGAAAGCTGCTTAACCTTGACAAGCTCTGGTGTCTCATCTGTATCACAGACTCATGAGGAAGCTTAAGAGAAGTGATAACGTGCGTGCCAGTCACATGTTTTCTGGTGCATTTTACAGAATACTTAATCGGGAGAAGCTGGTCTTGTTTGTCTCACATAACAGAAAAGACTACAGATGGCCACAGCCAGTTCAGTGGCTTAAAGATATCAGGGTCAACGTCTCTGACCTTCTCTTGATCTCTCCCTCATGGTCTCACGAGGCTGCTGCAGCTCCAAGTATCACATCCCTCATTAAGACACGTTACCAGCAGCTGGATCTGTCCCTTTTATCAAGAGAAGCTACTGCTTATTTCTGTTCGCTCAGGATTGTGTCACATGCCACCCCTGGTGGGGACAGTGGTTCCAGCTTCTGTAGTCGAGTCAGGCAGGATAGAGGGGGGATGGCGGGGTGTCTGTGGGATTAGCCAGCAAACAGCGCCTGCCATAGTAAAGAAACACTACAATGTATATTTCTTCACATGGAGAGGAAGCCTAGTTGTTCGTGTCTCCTAAGACAAAAACCAAGATGATCTAAGACTGCCAGCTCCTCTTCTGTACATTTCAGGTTCATTAGCGTTCATCCTCAAGACTGAAGAAAACAGATTTAATTGGTGAAGGAAGAATCTGAACTAACAGCAAAATACATGACTTCTGAGAGCAGGAACACTAGAGCACCCCTGGAAGGAAGTGGGGATATGCAGTAGCTTGGAGTCACCCAGGACCACAGAAACAGTCCAGTCCTGCCCCACCCAGTGCCCATATCCCTGTGGGGTACCCCACTCTGGCCTGGCATCATGCCCTCCAAGGAGGATTCCAGCATTGCCGTTATACTTTTCTCCATTTGATTAGGATGGGCGCTATAACAGCTAATGACTCAGAGTCTTTTCCCAGCCAATGAAAGGGTAAGCTCACCTCCCAGAGCACCTCATCCTGTTCCAAGAAAGTTCTGACTGATATAAAGTTCTCTCCTTGCACCAGACACAAACTGCCTGCCCCATTGCATGCTCCCTACGTGGAGGCCTTGGTTTAGTCTGTTGAAGGCCTTACGGAATACATCAAATCTCCCACTTTCTGGTGCTTGTGACATCTGAAGACACCGATCTTTTCCAAATTAAGCATCCTGGTTTCCTTGACCATTCTTCAGATGATTTGACTTCCAGACCCCTCCTAGACGTCGTGCCTGCTTCATATGCATCCGCTTCTAACACACCACCTAACACACGTGGGTCCCTGTAGGCCACCAGGAGCCCAGGACTGTGCCCCTGTACTAAGCACAGCACTCAGCACACTGTAGGTGTTTAGGACGGGTTGGCTGGACAGACAGATGACTCCCAGTGGTGCCAGTCAGTCTGTTAGGGCAGCCGAAGTTTGCGTTAGCTTTTTTGGGCAGCTGCACCAGACTGTTGGCTCATACTAAGTTTGCAATTGGCTGAAAGCCCTTAAATCTTTTTTGTATGAACGAGGCATATACCCGGTCTCCCAGTTTTATCGCTTACACAGAATCTCCAGCTCTAAGTGGAGGACTTTGAATTTAACCCTATTAAATTTCATCTGACATATTCAGCAGCCTGTCACAGTCTCGTTGAATCCTTATCGCATCCCCCACCTCATTGGGGGCCCTCCCTCCCACTTTAGTCATCAGATTAGTAAGCATGCCACTTAGATGTCACTTCTGTGACTGAACTTGGCTGAGCCAGAGTCACATGCAGAGGCACTAGAGATTCCTCACCGTTGACATCTGATAGTCAATGAACTTTGGTTAAAACTGTTCAACGCTCTGGGAATTAACATTAAGTGGCAGAGCCATTCTCGTAGGAGATTGTCTCTGTCTGTGGGGTGGGCAGGGATCTGGGCTTCCTAGGAGGACATAGCGAGGCCACACTTTCGGCTTCTTTGACCCAGACGCAGACCCCTTCCTGGTCTCTTTGCAAGGTCAGCTTGTAGGGGATGCTCTCAGCTGGAGGACAGCCCGCTCTAAGGTTGTTATGGATTTTTTGCAGATTGTTGGAAGGCCTGGTGTCATTTCTTGATTTCTCAGATAAGGAGGCCAACTCAGCTATGGGACTGCTCACAGACTTGGCTCTGGAAGAAAGGTAATTTTTATTTCCAGAAATTGACATTTCTTCTGCAACCTTTGTTAAACTGTGTGATCTTTAAAAATGTGTGGTATGTAGGGAGGCTTGGCCAACTGAGCATCACAAGATTCACTGAGTAGGAGGGCTGCCGCCTTCCAAGCAGGGGGCTGGAGTTGGCCACTCCTGTCCCTCTGCGTGCAGGGGGCCCCAGTTCTTGAAGGGTTTGGAAGCAGCAGCATACTTAAAACAGTACCTCTGACAGTAACCAAGCCTCTATGTAGTGGAGAAGCTTCTTTCCCTTCATCAGTGCCGAATGGGAACTGCCCAGCAGCTGTGTGTTGAATGAATGTGAGAGAAGGCGCAGTAGAAGGTAGCCTTCTCTTGGGTTACCAGTGGCATTGTGGGTAACCCCCCATCTCCACCTAACTGCTGGGGAAGACAGCAAATGTCTCAGATTTTCATAATTCTTGAGGTTTTTTTTTTAAGTGCATCTCTTGTCTATTTTTTAAATTTCCTCACAAACTTTAGGGTGTCTTGCTTAGAAAAGGCCATATAATGAGACAGAGCTATTTGTGCCCATGGGCCGTTGGCGCAGGCTGGGAACGGGTAAGAGCCACTCTCGTATGTGCAGATGTGTGTGCATCTGGGCCTTTCCCACGACTGCGTTCCAGAAACATGCTCGGACTGTGTTTCCTGTTTGCAGGGCACACAGGTTCAGAGCACAGGGAGAGCAGGGGTGGTGTTAAGTCAGCTTGGCAGAAATCTAGGGCTTCTGGCAACTTCTGCGTTGAGAAAGTTGCCATCTGAGGTCTGCTGTTTAACATCAAAGGCAATTCTCCAGACTTAGAAAAATTAAAGTCACATCCCATACCCAGTGACATTTGGGGGGGGGTCAGAATAAATCATCCATGCACACTGCAGATCCCACGGGCCCAGAGTTTGTGCCAGTCTGCTCCATTATCTAAGGCGCTGTGTTTATGTTATAGTTTGTGCGGTGTAGAAATAAATCAAGGATGTTTTCTCAACAGATTCCAGGTCTGGTTCCAGGCCAACCTTCCAGGTGTGCTCCTGGCACTCACAGGTGTTCTGGTGAGCAAGCCCCTCACTTTTATCACCCGTGATAGGCATTCTCAGGCGCGTGAGCAGAGCCGTTTAAACACGGTTTATACTCCAGGGCTCCTGTCATCGCTCAGGTTGATTAATCATTTACTCACAGCTGGAATTTACACAATTCTCAGTTATTAAAACAACTGCAGTCGGGACAGGTGGAGATGGCGTATGGATGGGGCCGGTACGGGGGAGACAAAGGTGGATGTGCACTGCGCGTCTTAGGCGAAGGCAGAGAGAGGGGGTCAGTCCCTGTCTGTCCCCTTCTGACCCTAGTACCTGTCATAAGGGGACTGCCCTGTCCCCTCTATGGCAGTCATCCCCACTAGGAGGGTAAGCAGTACTTTGATCCAATGAAGCAGGACTTAGCAGGCTGGGGTTCTCCTAGGAGAGCTTGCTGTGACGGGGACCTGAGAGCATATCCGCACCCCCGTATTCCATACACGCGGAAATGGGAGCTCTGAGAAGAGACAAGACTTGCCCAAGTTCTCCCAGTGGATTGGTGGCATCCCCAGGAAGAAGCCCTAGACCCCCCTATCCCAGGCTAAGGTGCTGGGTCTCCCCCTCCGTGTGCCTCCATCCTGGTGCCAGTGTGAGCCCGCTGACGCCGGGTCACATTACGCTTTCTGGTTCCCAGGCATTTTCGTGAGGGATGCCCCTCGAGATGGCTCCAGCGTCGTTTACCTGCTCTCTGCAGAATTTCTTTCTCTTGACTCCTTCTAGAAGAGAGACCCCATGGTAACCAACCCCTCAGCCCTCTGCCGGTGCATCGCCCTCATGGGGAACCTCAGTGCTGAGGCCGCCATCCGAAGACAGATGTCTGCCTCTGAAGAATTCCAGGAGGCCTGTTTGGGCCTCATGGTACTGTAATTTTCTAGTCAGAATCAGTCTTTTCCCTGCTTTGGGAGCATTGGCTTCTTGTTGATTATCTGGCTTTTCCAAAAATTCTGTTTGTGGGTACTGGAGCCAGTGGCTTATCCTCCTGGAACTGTAGGTTTTGTGGGTGGCTGGCCTCACGGAGCCCTCCAGGTCAAGCCGCAGCCCCCCTGGAGAGGTTTGAAGGATTTTCTGGTAAAGTTGGCTTGACTACCACGTCAGCCCCTCACTCTCCAGTTTAAACCGAGGACCAGGCCGAGTCAGAGTCACATGACACAGGCACCGGGGACTCTTTGCAAATCTCCTGCACTAACACTAATCCATAGAACTGGTCTCTGATCTTCCAACATCCCGTAGGTTCACGACATTGACAATTTAGGGCTTGGAAGTAATGCTGGGGCCATTGCCAAGGGGATGAGATGGCCATGAAAAGCTGTAGGGCAGAAAGATCATTGATTGCTTTGCTTTGTTTCCAAAGGCCCGGTGTCAGGAGGATGTGGACCTGTTCAGAGAGGTCTTGTACACACTCCTGGGACTTGTGATGAACTTGTGTCTTCAGTCCCCCATCGTCTCTGAGGTGTGGCATTCTTTCCTCCCTGCTGGGAGGCCTGGGACACCCCAAGCCTGTGCCATTGCTAGAACTGCTCTCATTTTCACAAAGAGAATAGCACGGGGACTCACACCCTGGCGGCGAGAATGGGGAATGCCGGACAGATGCTCTGTCACTTGGTTCCTCCGAGACATAGATGAGTCACTCAGGTGTTCATCCAGCAAATGGATGCATTGAGTGTGGTGCTCGGTTCTGCATTTACCAAGTCAAACAAAATGGGGTCTCTCATCTCAAGATACTGCCCTGTCATTAGGGAGACAGCTGTGGGAAGAAGTAAGATGACAGAAGGGGTTGTGAGGGAACTATGGACAGAGCATGGCCCTGCTGAAGAGCGAGGGGTCAGTTCTGTTTGCTCAGAAGCAGCTCTGTAGAGGATCCAGACTAACGGGCTATTCAGACGTCCTCCTCTCTCCCTGTCGTGGCAGGTTTGGGCCTTGGAGGTGAGCAAGAGGTGCCTGTTCCTACTGAACAGTCAAGACGGAGGAATCCTGACAGTAAGTGTCTCCCAGGGAAACCCAGAAACAGCTTCCTTTGTTGTTGTTCCTGGGGATTTGGTGACGCCTCCCCACCCCAGTGCCCATCTGTGGACCCCCTCGAGTCCATGGACCCAAGTTAAGAATCTCTTTTCTGTGTAGTTTGCAACTCAACAACTTATACAGTGTAATTGATCTGATTTGTCCTAGTCTCAGATATCCTGGTGCAAATTGGAGAGACCACAAGATTTTGTTTAGATTCTCTTTTTCCATAGTCAAGAAAGCCAGGCCTGTATTTTGAAGCCCATGATCCTGGAGGTTATTTATACATAATGGTTTTAGCCCTCTTAGGGATATATGCTGAGATAGCCTTCTCATTTCTGTTTCTGACACTTGGATAAGAACACCAAGAAAGCCCTATGGTCAACACAGAGCATCGGGAGAACATCAGTATGATTCAGCAGACCATTTACTGCCATCCTAAGATGGGTTCTTTACTCGCCTAAGTAATCACCCCAACTTCCCCACCCATTAGGTCAGGGCCCTAGTGCTTAGAGAAACAACTAGGGCACATCCAGCAGGTCTGGGAAACTGGCCCTTCAAGGAACACAGACTGGGGACTGGGTCCAGGATCATAATAGAGGTTCTGAGCAGATCGACAAATCCTGTTTGGGGCTAGTGTGCCTACAACTTCCCTGAAGTCAAATCAGACATGCTAGGATGGAGGTTTTTAATGTGAACTCTGGGAATGTGTGGTGGGTCTCCAGGTGCCCCAGAAACCCCTACTATTGTATAGACAATTTTGAGAGTATATGCATTTTCATGGGAAAGGCATCATGGCTTTCATCAGATCCTCAAAAAAAGATCCATGACCCCAAAAGTGCCGAGCGCCACCATTCTCAGGTGCTTGGGTTTTTCTGAATGGTTTAGACCAGATCGAGGCCTAGGGTAGTTCTGAGCTAACCCTTCAAGTACTGTCCTGGCCAGATTTTCCCAGGACTCTGCCTGTGCCTCAGTCCGGCGCTAACCTGCTCGTGAAGCACAGCCGCCCTTCACCAAGGAGTCCGGTCCTTTGGTAGACGGCTCTCCCCACTGTCTTGGGCCTAAAAAGAGATCCGTAGTGTCAACTATAGCAACATTCTAGCACCTGCAGGGAGCAGCTGAGGGAAACAAAACTGATGATGTGATAATACACACAGTTATCCCTTCTGCCTAGGGAGAACCTCATTAAAATCAGACTGAAAGCATTAGGGAACAACAACAACAACAAAGTTAGAAACACACGTTGAAAAAACGAACAGTCAAGAGGTCACCAGTTGGTCCTCTAATCATTTTAACCCGTTTCTGGAAGATGGAGAATAGCTGCAAAAGGCATAATTCATGAGGCAGGGCCAAAGAAACTGTGCACACTACAGATACAGGGACCCAGGTCCGCCCTGTAGGACCCTGGAAAAGACGGAGACTCCAGAACACCAGGTACAACACAGGGCATGAATAAGAGATGGGGATTGCGTGTGGCCGCCAGGCAGCTAGCCCTCAGGGGGAAAATTCGAGCTTGCTTTCTCTCGTGGAATTGAAAGACCAGAGAAGAATGTTTTGCTTTCTAGGATTTGGAAGTGCCTCCTTTCCACCTGTCAGTCAACAAACTCCCCATGAACACGGCATGCCCAAATATATTTGTACTGCTTTTTCATAAATGTGCCCAGAAATGGGCAGCTAGGATCACCGGCCATTTCAGGAAAGCCGCACACAGAAATAGAAAACCAAGATTAATAGAAAAATCAACTCAAAAGAAATAGAGATGATACAGGAAGAAGAAGAAGAAAAAAATAACTATGTGTCCTCGGGAAGATTCAAGTTAGTGTTCTATCTATAAGACAGTAACAGCTAGCTATTTGAAAAAGAAAAAGAAGGAAGGAAATTTGAACTGGAAAATCATAAATAGGATCTCCCAGAAAGTAGAACAAACAAAGATTCAGACAAGATGAAGGAAAAGCTCTGAGACCCTGAAGGTCAATCCAAGAAGTCTCCTACCTGGTAGAGGGCCCGAGGAGCACTGCGGGGTGTCCAGGACTTTCTTTGCCAGGGCTGAACTGGTTGGTTCTGTGTCGAGCTGAAGTGAGCCGGGCCTCCGTGTGCCAGGGGACCGTGTTTCCAGCCCTTGGAGTCACCTGCCCTGCAGCTATAAAATGAATGCTACTTACTGTGTGGGCCCCCATATTTGTAAAGCCAAGGTGCAGGTTTGCTCCCCATACTAATGATTGTTTTTGCCTCCCCAAGCTACTTGCTGACTTTTCAAGGTCATCAGCGTTTCTGAGCGGTTAATCATCTCTCCTTTCCGCTTCACCCAGAGAGCTGCCGGCGTCCTCAGCCGCACCCTCTCGTCCTCCCGGAAGATCGTGGAGGAGGCCCTGAGAGCCGGAGTGGTGAAGAAGATGATTAAGTTCCTAAAGGTACAGCGAGCTCCGCGGGGACACACACTTGAATTCCCAGGAGCGTCACAGATCACCCGGGGGCCGGAATTAAGGAGGGCTGTGTTCAGTTAGGGGCCCACATCGTTCCCCTGCCCGATGTTCCGCTTCTTGACCGAGGATTCCTTCCCCATCACCCACGCAGCACCCTGAACGTCAACGTAAGATTCCTGAACACGTAAGTAAGTTGTTCACAGAGAAGCAGCCATAAAACTACTTACCAGGCAAGCCTCACTTAAAAGCGTACGGCCTCTTTCCCTGAGAAAGGCAGTCTGAGTGGCCTTCCACAAGGTCCCGCGGGCCCCTTTGCTCCCGTCCTGCTCACCACGCTTTCCGCGGCTGCCTGGAGAGAGACTGCAGCTCCCTTTGTGGGATACGGAGGGTGCAGCCTCACCACGGCACAAAGGATGCTCGTGGTCTGAGCAAGTCAGTGGCACAGTCAAGCAGACTCGCTGAGAGGACAGGTGTGTGACTATTGCTGGCTGTGCCCCTGCCCGCGCTGCCCATGCCTGGTGAGCCTCACCCACCCGTGTTAGTGTGACGACGCACGGCAGACCTTCTCATCAAAGCCCGAACTGAGCGGGCCAGGAAGCGAGCGCCGTCGGGGGCCGCTGCTGGGGCGTGGCAGCACTGAGGGGCGGGGACGGTGGGCCAGACTTCAGGCTACCCATGGATGATGACCGTCACTCGCTCCATGTGGCTTTTGCACACCCGCTGGAGCCTCCTGATCGCAGACACACATGTGTGCATCGTAAAGACCCTGCCCTGGGTGATTTTGAGGGTTACAATTTGACAGTTGTCACCTCTTAAAATGATCTAGATTTGTGATGTTCTCCATGCAGGCCTGTCAGCCTGACAGCCATTCTCCAGTGGTGAAATGACACGGGGTTGGGGGGGAGGGGGCGGTGCGGCTCTTCCTCTCTTTTTCGTAGCTCTGCCAGCCAACAGCATCCCCCCTCCTCAGCCACTCTCTCGTAAAGCCTTCTACGGGCAATTACCCAGGTGCGCGTGACAGGCCCGCAGCCCTGTTGGAATTCCTCCCGGGCTGTGGGCTGTGTTACTGGGGACGTGAGTGACACCAGTCCGACAGGGACCTGGCCTGCTCCCCGGGAAGTGCAAGCCATTCTCAGGGGAGCAGTGTTTCCGAAGTTCCGGAAGCCGCACAAACGCAGGCACAGCTGCTCGCTGCTTTCTGGCCCAGAAGAGTCCCGGGATTGACTTTCTCTCATTTCATTCTGAAACGCAGACAGGGGGCCAGACGGCATCACGATACGCCATAAAGACACTAGCTATCTGCACGAATAGCTCTCACAAAGCGCGAGAAGAAGTGATAAGACTGGATAAAAGTAAGTAATGGTCTCCTTCAGCCGAGCCTACATCCCAGAGCTTCAGCCATCCTGGAAGCTGCAAAGGGAGCTGGGACGAGGAGCGGGGAGAAACGTACATAGCCCTAGACTCCCGCAGTGTTTACTGAGTAAGATGGCTGTTTCTCCCCATTCTGGAAACATTTCATTAGCCTTCGGCTGTGCACGCGTAGCATGCTCTGCTGTGACCGGGTCCGGAGAGAGCGGGGTCGATGCAGGGAGCCACCACCCCCCCAAGAAAACAGAAATTGCTTCTGAAGTATTCTGCTGAGGCTGGTCTAACACAGGTTCTCACCCTTCAAGGGGTGCGGGGAGACACCTTCAGCCTTTAGTGAACTGGGAAGATGGCCGAGTCGGAGCCAGCGTCCGTCTAGTAACTAAAAGCGGCTGCAGGCGTCTGTAGCGGGGGTCCCAGCGAGCCAGCCCACTGATGTTCGCCTTCACACCTGCTCTGGAATGCACGGGAAGTGGACGGAGTGGGCCCTTCTGGCTCCTGCTTCTTGCCCTGCAGCCACAGGGAGCAGGCCTGGCCTCCCCACGAGGGCTCTCAGCTGGAATGTCGGGGTTAAGAATGGGTACTGTCCGACTCATAGCATTCATTCACGCCACAGCCGTGTCACCCCGGGCACTGCTCTGGGCACCTGAGGAACGTCAGAGACACGGCAAGACCTGAGAGGTTCACAGTGCTCAGCAAATCCTTGCTCAGTGACAACCCGTCGTCAGAGCTTCTGGGGACACTCGGTGTCCACGGACACTCCCGGGGCCCCTCGTGTCGTTGCTAGCCTCCTGTTTGGGATCCAGAGGGACAGATGCTTGTTCTCTTCCCTCCCCCTAGAGTTCGGCATTCTGATGAAGCTGCTAAACTCCGACGATGAGGTCGTGGCGGGCAATGCCGCCCTCTGCCTGGGGAACTGCATGGAGGTGCCCTGCGCGGCGCCCTCCCTGCTGAAGACGGACGTCGTACAGGTGTTGCTGAGACACGCGGGAGGAGACGCGCAGAAGACGGCCGTGCAGCTGAACGCAGGGATCGCTCTGGGGAAGCTGTGCACGGCCGAGCCCAGGTACGCAGTGGCTCCTGGACAGGTGGCCTGTGTGTGCACGTTCCAGAAGGCACGGGGCTAGCCGAGGTGCCGTATGGTGGCTGGGCCTCTGTGCCACCCAGGACTCCAGGGGGAGTCCCGGGAGCCCTGGTGCTTCCTGAGCACGCAGCTGTGGGCCCAGTCGCTGTTTCCCTTAGGGGACAGGGGGAGCTCCGGGCTCCAGTCCGAGCAGGGAGATGCTTCTCTGACAAAGATCTGTTCCGCGCACTCCCGATCGCTGTCTTCCCTTCATCCCACTCCCTCCTGCTCCACCAGCTTCTCGCCCCTCTTCCCACACAGCCCTCCTGCTTCACATTTTTGCCTGGGGCCTGAGCGTATGGGAGAGTGTCCAGGGAGGGTGACGTTTTCGTGCTGGAGAAAGCCGAAGTGAGAGGCGGAATGGCATGTTGCAAACCACCTGGCAACCCGGGGCAGGAGATCTGGGCTCTAGCTGTGTGCATCACTTCTCTTTTAGCTTCTGTTCTGCCCTGGCCGGGTCCTGACGTGCTAAAACTCCTGGTCATTCATGTTCCCAGAAGGGACCCCCCTGTGTCTGAGGGATGGAGCCCCGGCATAGGAGGGGGTGCCTTCCCCAGACAGGAAGCAGCGCTGGCCTGCCTGGATCCTTCTCTTACAGACGAATCCCTCTGAATCCTCCTCTGGAGAACGAGAGGGTTGGCTTGGATGACATCCGAGGCCCTTTCACGGTTTGATTGTCCTAATGGAAGGCCTGGATAAAATCTTGCTTCTCCAGAAAGCAAGGCACATTAGCTAGGATGAGCTCAGAGTGGCAGCCTACTGGGGAGTCCCTGAGAACAAGGTCCCACTGGATCAGCCTGTCCATCTGCCACTCACAGACCGCGTGTTGGTGTTTCGTGGACCCGCTCTGATCGCCAGGGCTCCCAGGGCAGCAGCTACTCCCCTCCCACCTTGTCAGCCAGCTTCTCCCTGCGGGGGGAGGGTGGCTCCGGGCGTCACGATATTGATGTGCTCAACTTTGTGTTCTGATTCTGGCAGATTTGCCGCTCAGCTGCGGGAGCTGCACGGGCTAGAGATTCTCAACTCCACGATGAAGTACATGGCTGATTAAGACACGTGGCGTCTGTGCACGTTTTCACAAACACAGGGCCGGGTGCTGTGTGTGGTCCCGGTGCTAATAAAGACCTTGCGAATGTGCACTCCAGAGATGAATATTATTTCCAGGTGCTTGCCTTCTGGTTTTCACCGGTAATGGGAGAAAGGGCATCAGGCTGTCCACAGTGTCGGAAAACCATTCGGCATCCACTATGCTCTCTTCTACAGCCCCTTCCTGCCCTGCAGGGGCTGGACGCCAGCCGACGGAAATCCACATTTCCCAGATTCCCTTGTAAGCAGTGGTTCTAGAAAGGAGCTCGATTCTGCTGGCTGGACACCCTTCCTGCCCCTGTGGCTGGTCTCTGCTGGCAATGTGCTAGAAACATCCAGTGTTTTGACAGCAGGATCTCAGTGTCTGAGTTCCAGCCCAGGGACTGTGGTGGCAGCTGCTCGGGCCCGGCCTGCCGCTGTGCCATGTGCTCTTGAATTCTGTGGGCTGAGTGGTAAGTGGCAGCTCCCCTGGCGGGGAGTTCTCGACCATCTAGGGACTGGTCTCCGGCAGCCCCTCCTAGTGCCTTCGTCCTGCCCGTCGAAGGATTTACAAACACCTATTCCACAGGTTACACAGTTTTCTGCTTGAAGCACCAAAGCAGGGGCACCTGTCTCCACCCTGACCTCACATAAACATCGACGTATTTATTCCCCACACCCACCCTGCACTCCCCTCCCACCCCCCAAACACACTTGTTCCCTCGCTGCTGCCACCTCCAGACCCCACATCCCTAAGTGACAAGTCCAACAAGTGACACTGCTCCCACGGCTCAGCACATCACATGACCGTCTTAGGGTAGACGGCAGGACCCTCGTGCATTAGTGAACGCCAGGAGTGTTGAACCAGAGTCTTACGGTCCTGGCCCACTACCTGGTAGCCGTGTGACTCCGGCCAAGTCACTTAACCTCTCTGAGCTTTGATCGCTGCTTCTGGAAAAGCTAGACGAATGCCTGTCCGCCCAGGCTGTGGAGCCATGAACTTCACGGCACTCAGGGAACTACAAAGTGCTACACGGAGAGATTACCAGGCCCCATCTTGAGGTTGAAGGGATTGACTGTGACATCGGTCGGGTGAAATCTGAGGGGCCTGAGCAAGGGTAAAGCCCATGTCCCTTCAGGAATCAGGGATGGACATTTTCTGGACTCTGTAGGAGAGGAAACTCTCCCCCTCCCCAGAGTTTCTATTCAGTACACCCAAAGAAATGGTTCTTCACAAGTGCGGTAGCCCTCGGAGTGAATTAAGAACTCTGCTCCTCAGGAATCTATCAAAATCCTAGAGGAGAACAGAGGCAGTAACTTCTTCGACATCAGCCACAGCGACTTCTTTCAGGACATGTCTCCGAAGGCAAAGGAAACAAAAGTGAAAATGAACTTTTGGGACTTCATCAAGATAAAAAGCTTCTG